>JAFVLL020003463.1:0-38414 GCA_021397915.2 Tor tambroides | reverse complement strand
AAAAGTCGTATCAGTTTGTACGAGTGAGGTCGTACGAATTCGTACGAATTAGCCACCTCGTAAAATATGTACGAATTGCCATGAGATCGGGCTGTTCTTTCTTAATGTTTTATAATCTGAAGAACCTTTTTTCGCTACAAAGAACCTTTTTGTGAAACAGAAATGTTCTTCAGATGTTAAAGGTTCTTTATGGAACCATTTAGACAAAAAGGCTCTTCTGTGGCATCATGAAGCACCTTTATTTCTAAGAGTGTACATTCAGGCAAGTGTCCACCATTTCTGCATGTTACTTTTTATATTTTTGCTGTTACATGAATTGTTTTAAAGTTTACATTTTTTCCTGAAAAGCCTGTAATAGTCTTTTTAATGGCAGCTACCATTGTGGAAACTTACCCCTATAGCGTGACAACATAAATGTCAATGTGCATTCAATGAACTGTATCTTTCTGCCCGGGCAGTAACGGTGGATGGTGGAAATATTCAATAGATTTTTTTGTAGCCAAGAGTTGAAGGTATGTGCCTATACAGAAAATGACTTTCAAAGATAAACTGAGAAACATTCACTTCAATGAAAATCGTGACAACCATCATCTTTTTTCACGTCCTCTATATACCCTATAGTGAGAAAAAAAATACCAAAATGTTTTTCAAAAATGCATTTATTTTGTGCTAAGTATACTACAAATACACTTACATATTTATGTGCTTAATAAAAAATACCCTGCAAAAACTGGTATACTTAAAGTATGCTAAATTGGAACAATTAATTTTGTGCTTAATGCACTTTAATTGTGCGGAAGTAGTGCTGAAGTCCAAATAAATATATACTGAAGTATATTTGATTGTGCTAAAGTGAAACTATTACAAGTATACTTCAGGTACAATTTAAATATCTTGCATTTAAAGACTGATATTATACAGAGATCATACAATGCTTATTAATAGTGACATTAAAACACATTTTAGGCTTATATTAAGATATGTGCATTGGGCAATAAAGAAATACTCCAAATAAAGTTTAATTATAATTTTCTATTATTAAGTCTTAACTAAGTGATATATCAATAAATATGTTTATGGATTTGATATATATACTTAGTATGAAATCTCATAAACTTGCAAATTTTAATTTCTAAGCATGCTCAGATTGATTCTCAAATGAGTCTCAATCCAAAATAGACATTTTTAATTGAAAACAGCCTTTCTCTTTCAAAATCAGAGTATAGTGAAGTGTTAATATAAACTTTTGCACCAACCTACGAGTGCGACACAAAAGAGAATGGAACTAAGACAGAAAAAGGTTCTTGGGCTTCACTAATCCATCAAAGTGCTGTGTATGTTTTTCAGGCTCTGGTACTCAATGCGTTGTTGACCTTTGATATGCTTTAAGGGCGAAAAATATTAAAGCGTTGAGAATGGAGCAGAAACACCAATGCTTACAGCTAATGTGCATGCAGTGTTGTCATTCAATTTTTAAATGTCACCGTCTCTTTTCATCTTGTGTGTACTGCAGCTTCAAGAAGATATCTTCACTGTAAAGTCTAACCAAGACAGGCACAGATGTTTTTACTTTCTTTTACTTCTAGGGGTTTCTAAATGCTGTTGGCTACTTGCACTTTCTTTATAAAAGTACACTTTGGCATACTTGAAAAATAGAGTTGCCTACTTATTACGAACCAACATAGTTTAAAAGAATATACTTAAGTGTAAACTTAATGTAATGTTATTTGCAATTAAATGAAAATGTATTATATTTTTCATTCATATTACATGCAACTAGCTGAATGTTTCTGACCCACTTAACTATGCATTCTTTGCACATATATGCATTCTTTAATCTTTATACATAATTTCATAATTCTGTTGTCTTTGAAATATAATAAAATGTACTGCCAAATGTACTGACAAATATTTATGGTAAACTAAAATATATTTTAATGCCATTTTTATCAAAACTTGTATGTCATATATTTAAATATATCTGTACTTACACATTTTTAATGATAAAGTTGGCATTTTAGTACATTTAAAATTTATTAACTTTAAATATAATATCAAATAACCAACAATTAAAGCACACTTCTTTTTTATAAGGGCAGCTTTGCATAAGTGAGGAGTGAGTTTTGACCTTTTCTCATTTTGACAGCAGAGCAGGTTTAGATGAACCTTTCCTAATTAAAGAGCTCCTTACCATTGTAAACGTCTTCATTTTAGGACCAGAATAACACAGGTCACTAAAATCCAGGCTAGAACCGCATTAGCTTTCACAGAGACGTGATCGTGCGGTGGTGTTTATTTGTGAACATCTGGCTTCATGGAAAGAGCCTGCTAAGAATGTTATAATCACGTACTGAAGGACTAAGCTGCTCCATTAAAGGCTAAGCTGAACTATTACTGGAACATTTGGTAATCCAAATTGTGCTTTTACTGCCACAAATAATGCTGTGAAAAAGAAACTGCTTAAAAAAATATATACATATTTTAAGAACTCTTTGTCTTCAAGAGTTTCAGGTGCGATTGGGAGGGATTTCTGGGTAATTAAAGCTGTAGCGGTTGTCTCGCAGACAAGGCACTTACGTAAGTGTAAAACGAACACGATGGAAGTTCAAGCAACACATTTGTCATGTGGTCTGCCGCAGCATATGGAGAGGAATGCTTGTTTACTTCCTGTCGCCAAATGTCCATCATTTATCTCTACCTACATATGCAATATATGGAGCACTCTGGCTTACAGAGCTCTGGATGATGCAGCATTTTCATGCAAAATTACAGCAAACACTAAACCAGGGTCCTGCCAAAGGTTCTTGTTGATATAAAACATGCCAATGGATTCGACCAATGAAAAATCAACAAGAGCAGTTGGTGCTTTCAAAGAGAATCACAACACAAGCCCTAGATTACAATGTTATCTAGACATCATTAATAACCGGACAGCTTCATTCTCCATTTTAACTGTGTTCCTATACCGTACTCTGAGCTCGACTAATACTGTTTTAGCCCTCTTTTTTTGACTTGGATTTCATGTATATTTAATGATGCCGTGGATCAAAGCACGAGATGTACAATTCAATTTCACTACGTCACTTGCAACCCTGTTATGTGCAATGTTGCACCGCTGTTGCTCGATGGTTTCAAGCGGTGTACTTTCCTGTCAAATTCCTGCATAATATCTCCTAGCAGCATGCTGTGTCGGCTCAATAAACGAGAAAAATCATTCTTTATCTTCAGAGGGAGCGACACAGAACATGCCGACTGTGAAATGACTGTCCCAAGTCATTGAGCACTTCTCTGGCTTGCGATTCGAGAGATGCGTCTAGATATATGTGTAATCCCGGAATGGATCTCGGCACCGCTTTCAGAAAGCCTTGGGCCAACGAATAGCTTGTTTAAGCACTTCCAATAAACCACTGTAAATATCTGTAATCTCTTCATCAGAGGTGGTTTGATATTAGGGGAGGATCGCGCATTGCAAAGGCAAGGATAATGTTTTAGAGATACACAGATTAACTTGTGTAATCTGCATGGCCCAGAAGGAAGATCTTAAATGCGACGTGTCAACGTTTATGGATTATTTAAAACCTGAGTATTTAATCCTTGTCTCGGGTTTCTGTCAAAGCGATAATCTCAAAGATTTGTTCATACACATTTACACAATATCTCAACATATCCAATTACATTCCTTGTTTTCAATTAACCAATCAATAAAAAAAAAAAAAAAAGAATAAATGGATGAATAAATAAATCATTGCTAGAAGTGATCAGTAATCTCACTTGATAATTCAAGTATGCCTTTGGCTTGATTTAAATAAATAAATCCTTGCTAAAAATCGAGCGGTAAATTCTCTTGGTAATCAAAATATGCCGTTGGCTACTTTAATTAATTATTAATAAATAAATAAATACCATTGCTAAAAGTAAGCAATAACCTCACTTGGCAATCAAAATATACCTTTGGCTTCGAATGAATGCATGAATGAATGAATGAATGAATGAATAAATAAATAAATTCCTTGCTAAAATCAAGCAGTAACCTCACTTGGTAATCAAATATACATTTGGCTACAAATGAATGAATGAATGAATGAATGAATGAATGAATGAATGTTGTACTGAAAAGGTAGAAATGCAGCTCTTGAAACTAAACCATATTTGACTGAAGAAGAGGAAAGAAGCAAATAAGTTCTAAGCTCTAGAGCTCGTCTGGATATGGCATTTCACAAACAATTAATATTAAATACAGCAATGAACACCCATCAAATGATAATTTTCAGTATTTAACAGCCGTTTGAAGTGACTGTGAATCATTGATTAGAGAATGTGAGCAGCCCGTGTGGATTATGGGACAGTCGGTGGGCTTAAACCATAGCTCAGAGTCAGGGGGAGTTGAATGAGGCAGGGCTCCAGTAGCACCGAATATTCTCTAACCGGAAACAAGATCCTCTAGGCGCTGATGGAAGATCCTGTCCTTCGATCCCCAGCTGCACATCCAACCTTGAAAAAGCTTAATTTAGGCAGCAGGCAGAGGGGGATGAAAAATTATACTTTCAAGCAACTTTGCCATTATCACCTCGCACATGTAAACAGGGGCCAATACTCTGAGAGAGAAAACGATTGAACAAAACCACTAACATTGTTTATCCTATAGTCCAAATTATTTGTCGTTGGAAATTTAAATATTGTTTCGATGTATTTTATTAAATATGTACTAATACCGATTATCTGTGTATATATGTGCATATTACTGTATATTCTTTGTATTGCATACTGTATATTTTTTGTTTGCATACACACACACACACACACACGTTTGTTTTTGTGAACTGTGGGGACATTCCATAATGATTTTTATCCTGTACAAACCGTATATTTCATTGCCCTACACCAACCCTACCCCTTACAGGAAACTTTGTGCATTTTTAATTTCTAAAAAACCTCATTCTGTATGATTTATAAGCCTTTTGAAATATGGGGACATGGGGTAATGTCCTCATAAGTCACCTTCTCCTTGTAATACCTATGTCATTATACAAATTTGTGTCCTCATATGTCACAAAAATGCACATACACAAATACAGTATGCAAAATATACACAGATGCCACAGTATACAGTACACAAAATATATACAGATTCAACACAGCATCTCAGGGAAAGACTCATAGAACAAAGGTTAGCATGGCATTTGCAAATGTTATAAGTGTTAAAAGTGCTGGAATTCGGCAACATTTGTATTCAGCCGTCCTCAGTTTCATTCAAGAATTCCCATGTGTGTATTTACCGTCAAATATTTGAAATAATACAGAAAATATGGGAGCAAATCATTGCTAGAAGCAAGCAGTAATCTCACTTGGTAATCAAAATATGCCTTTAGGTTTGTTTTATTCGGGAGTGATTCTGCATTCTTAGTACATGCAGTATATTCAGTGTCATGGAAAAGTTCCACTGGAGTTCAGTCAGCCTCGTTTTTTTATATTTGACCCTCAAAAAACTTCATCATGACCCACTTTAGGTAACTTTACCACCTTGCTTTGTTTAGGACTTTCTAATAGAGCACAATGAAATTAGCCCGAATGTCAGCATGAGTGAAAACTCAAGAGCGCTGTATTATTACTGTGGCAAAAATTGTTGCCTTTTTTAGAAACAAACAAATAATTTGGAGCATTTTAGTATCAAATTATACCTTTATTTACACAATTTTCCAGTTAAAAAAAATCATTGCAGCCTTTACAGGGGTAAGTATATTCATAGAACAGCAAGCAGATAGTATTCTGTGGCTGTTGGTTAGAGATAAACAATTTTTCAGAGTGCTTTGAAATGATGAGATTACAGTTAGGTCAGTAGTACTTCTTATACCCTACGTGAGAAGTGCAAATAGACTGTGGCGTCTGCCCACATGAGCGTCTCTGCAGGCTCTTATAATCAGTGCTGTAAAGCGAGTTACAAGACACCAGTGAATAAACTCCCACTGCTGCTTCTGAATGAGCCTGTGGACTCAAACAGATCCTTAAACTTCCTTATTTAAGGGCTAATTTTATGACTTTGCTCATCACCAGACATTACAGTTGTGTTATATATTACATTGTTATGGCCAGACTGATAAAAATAATCTGTAAGAGACACCACAATCTCAGCTGACACTCATGCCTGCAGAGCTGTAAGATGAACTCCAGGTCGGGAAATCTGACCTCATAATGCGTTCATGAATGATGAAGCCCTTCATTATTTTTAAAAGACCTTAAGTTTAAAAGGGACTGTTTTCGTTTAGAACGAAATCAGATTAGCTTCCCTCATTCCCTCAAGTCTTTAGGCACAGAAGTATGTGAGTTCCAAATAGCGAGTTGTTTGTCAGCTATTTTCTAATTCTGCTGAAAAGGCCAGCTTACACCTGTGTGCACTTCCATGCGGGTCCAGTACAGGTTTGATGCTGGTCTAGCTGGTACTCCAGTGTGTTTTAGAGGAGTAAAGGTAAGATGGCAAAGCTGGATGATTTCCAGCATCCAAAACACAGTGAGTAACACTGATATTAGCATTTTGCTTAGTTAATACTCTGATAAACACAAAAGAAAAACGCTCAAATACTGGATCATTTGTTCACACGTTAAAAAGTTTGTGGTCAGTTCACTATCCCTTTAAAGCAAAAACAATTAAAATTGACATTTCCCTTAAATCATTGGTCTCAAACTCAATTCCTGGAGGGCCACAGCTCTGCCCAGTTTAGCTCCAACCAGCTCCAAATCACGCCTGCTTGGAAGTTTCTAGTGATCCTGAAGAGCTTGATTAGCTGGATCAGGTGTGTTTGATTAGGGTTGGAGCAAAACTGGGCAGAGCTGTGGCCCTCCAGGAATTGAGTTTGAGACCAATGCCTTAAATGCATTTAACATCTTAGATTACAGTCGTCAGAATGTTTTCTGTTTTTTTCTATGACAGATACACGTATAATGCTTTAAACTGTGTCAAAATGAGGGAATTTTACGGCCCACTATGATGCCTGAAAATGCTGTCCAGGTAGGCCGCTGATTGGATTTTGGAAGACAGCTAATGATCTAAATGGAGTTGTACTGTTGTCAATGTTCATCGTTTGCTGTTTGCTGTTTTACCAACATTCAATTAAACCTTGGGATCTTATGAGTTGACACAGAAAACTGCAATGCGTCTTTTTCTGTGTTTCCCTACCGCGAGGAACCCTAAACAGATGTTATTTCAAAGCCAAGATTTTTAATGCCAGGGAAGGAGGAGGATTTGGATTTAGCCCAGATTATAGACACGTAAAGGACACCAGTGAGTGGAAGCTTGCAAACTGTAAATTCACAAATACGAACAACACGCATCGTTAGACATGCAAAATTGCCTCTGATGTTGGCAGCATTTACATGTGTCAAGGGGGAGGGCTGAATCCATTCTTGACTGATTGATTTTACATTGATTAGACTTACAATGACTCATGTGCATCTTAAAATGCACAAACAACAGCCAACATGGTGCCTTGTGATGCTCTGCAGAAACCCCTCCACTACAGTTTCAGCATTCACACAGAAAGTGCTTTTGTGTGGAGGAGACATGCTGACCGGTCCTTGAACCCAAAATTGCTTGGGACAGGTAGAGCTGTATGAAGACAAGCTTTTAGGAGGAATGTTCTCCACTGATAAGTTTTACAATGCCACGTCTGCAACAGTAGACCGATATGTTTGCATGAAAGAGAAATTAACCTTAAGAACTGAGTTTAAAAATAAGCTGCTTTTCATGTAACCCTCTAAGTCTAATACAGCCAAAGCTAACAGAAAACGTTCTCAGAATGTTCTGGCAAGGTTCTCTCAAAGTTATGAACAAACGTTCTTCAAGTAATATTAATAGATAAATGTTTGAAGTTACCTAGTGTTAATAATGTTCTGAAACAGTTAGCACAAAAATGTCATTTATACATCATTCATTGAATATTTTTCTGAAACATTGTAGTTGGACATTTATCTAATGTTGTTGTTTTTTTTTTTAAATGTTACTACTTGTTTTAGAACATTAAGTGAACATTCAAAAGTAACATTCCAACAATATTTGCAAATTCTAAAATGGAATGTTCACTTATTATTTGTGTATAACCAAGAACATGTTTAAAACATTTTTTAAAAAATTAAATAAATAAAAACTGGACATTTTGAAAGTTTAGAGAACATAGAGAAATAATATTTTCATAACCCGGTACCTGGGACTCTTGGTCTGCAATACATTTGTACAAAGATATTCTGATAATAAAATAATCCAACAAAAGACTTTTGATATATACACATTCAGACCTTACAAATACTGTTAAAAAATACTTTAAAATATATATTTTTTTTATGTAGAATACAAATGGTTAGTTTATGGCAATTTTCTATGAAAGAATTAGTCTTAAGCCTATATGCTATATTTATATGTTTGACACATAATCAAATCATTTACAGAACTGTGTCATTCTTTAATGTGATTTTTCTCAGTCCATTAAAATGTGTTGAAAAGAGGCAAAAATAATTCCCACAAGCTGAAGGTGCCTGAAATGACAGTCAAAAGTGGCTTCATCTTGTGCTATTTTAGACATTCAAGCCGATTAATAGCTATTTATATGCAATGATGCAATTATGTATGAATCTGAAACACATTTCCATGGCAGTACACACATTCACTGGTGGGCAGTCTTTTTTTAGTTATTGTACATAATCGCCATCTTTATAGCCCTTGAAGGATACAAACAGATCTGCTCAGTGAATCTGCATTTCATGATTCTCACAAACGTAAATGCGTGGTGATGATGTGCCATCTTTGTTTGTTTGTTTACTGTGGTTTGTTTACATGTAGAGTAAGGTGAAGCATATGAGCCGTGCAGAGCCTTGGCCGCTTGCTGAGCGCGTTCTGAATGCAGCGAGAGGAGAGCTCTCGACTACGAATAAAGAAAAGCCTCGTGATGACGGCCACATTATTAATGGATTTTCTGTTGGCATGGAGCTAATCTGCAGTGATTATTGCTCCCTAAAAGGTTCATTATTTTTGTAAGCAATTGATGCAAGCAACTCACAAAATTCCCTCTGAGAGTCCACTGGGTCTTTCTTTTCCTTACAGCTGCTTTACACCAAGATAAACCAGACAAGCTCACCATGCTCATTATAAAAATGAGCCACCTCAAAACTCAGTGGCTCTGCCCAGAGGAACATTTTATTGCTCAGAGGTTGCTCTTTCATAGCTCAGAAGACCTTATGGTGACCTGATTATCTTTTATTTAAGTTTCAACTTAAATCTCTTTTAAAATGTCTTTGGATACATAAAAATAGAGCCAAATGAGGCCACTGTTGACATACAGTAAGAGGGTAGTAAAAACAATTATTGTGGAAAGCACAGTTCAGGTAATTTGGTTTGGAAAAATTGATGAGAAATGTGCACATGGAAATCTCTAAATTTAGATTTGTTAAAAATTATTTCTGTTGAATTAAGTTTATTCTTAAAACACTGGCAAATATTTTATTTTAGAATTGTTCTAAGGAAAAGACTTAAAAAAAAGACCATTTATACTAAGTGCAGTAATTCTAGGGAAAACCATTTGAGACAAACAAACAATAAATAAACTTTTTTCTATTTTATGGATCAGTGTTATTTTAATATTATCCATAAACTATTAACATATTTACTAATAATTTGAATTTCAGATTAGTTTAAGTTGTAGTAAATTTGTCATGTGCTTTTGTCATTGTTTTTTATTTGTTTTATAATATTACTATATAGGTTTATTTTAGTTTTAGTAATTTTAGTAATTCAACATATTTTTTTTCTGTTCTGTGGGTCAGTGTTGTTTTAATACTACAAACAACTATTTTTTTAAGTTGTTATTTTGTTATGTGCATTTATATTTTATTTTTTTATATTTATATATAGCTTCAATGAATTTCATTTCAGTTTTATAAATTTTAGTATTTTAACATGTTTGATTTTTCTGTTCTGTGGATCAGTGTTATTGTAATATTTTAAAGTGACTATTTTCAGTTTTCATTTTAATTTTAGATTAAGTTGTAGTAATATTACATTCTTTTTATATTATTATTACTTTCTATTATTATTTTAATATTTCTATATATAGCTTTAATTAATTTTTATTTCAATTTTAGTAGTTCACCATTTTTTATTTTCATTTGTTTTTTAGTCTTTTCATATAATATTCCAATGTTTTATTCTAGCTTAATTTTAATTACTCAATCGATTTTTAAAAGTGTTAGTTTTAATTAGCAAAGACAACACTGCTACTGTGCTGTATGTGTGACCTTTAAACTGGTCACTTCTTACACACCCACTCCCATCAAATGCCCTTATACTGAGTCTTAAAATAACAGCAGTTTCAGAGATACATAAGCTACAGCTGCTCTGGCTGTTGTTCTTGAAGATATTACGAGGCCAGTGAGATTCAGCCGCAGTGGGGGGCCTGAATATGTCTTTCATTATTAATAAAGATGTGACTACAGTCCCTGCCTGACAGCCCTCAAGTCCCACACTGCCTTAATGTGCAGCCGGTGACAAGCCGAGAGCAGGAGCACCCACGCACACTCCAGCCCGGCTGTTGTCACACCATCCCACCATAACCTGTAATTATTCATGCTGCCTAAGTGCTGCCTACCAGATATTGGGATCATTTGTTAGGTGAGTCTAGTTTCAGCGCGAGAGAAAGAAGGAGAGCAAGTAAAAAGAGTGAGAGAGTGAAAGGGTATAATCCAAGCTACTGTAGTGAAAGTGCCTCTCCCCTCCTTTCAGCACAGGCCCTTGATTGATCTGAAATTACTACTTGAGATGTGAACCGCAGAAGCAGATGGACTGAAACACTAATTTAGAACATCTCATCTCTGGTAATTTCAAAGTCCTGGTGTTTTCTTAAACACGCCACTCAAGAGAGACCGGCTGGGGTAGAGGCTCTGTCAGGGCGCAGGTCTTAATATTCCCGCTTTAATTCTTCATCAGAAAAATGTTGTCAGCAGGGCAGGTTGGGGAAGAAAAACAAGCTCACAATGTTCAGTCACTCAAGACTCAGGGATGTGTTTTCTGCAACAAATCGTGTAAAGGCAGCATTGTAAATATTCAAAAGGGGGGAGGTTGTAGTAGGGTATTTTGTGTCAGACCGATTTAAATAGATATGTTAATCATAACTTTCTAAAATTTATGAATAAGCAAACAAATAAATGTTATTTTATTTTATTTATTTATAATGGTTCATTTTTCTTAGGAAAAAAAAACAATATGTAAAAATTGTCTTTATTCTAAGTGCTCTGATTCTAGGGATTAATAAAATAAAATAATTTAATATCTAATTAAATTTAATTAAATTTGGCAGGTTCACTTGCAGTGACTCCAGAGTAGCATCATTTAAAATTATTCACAACTTCCTAAAAGATTGGTTGGTTGATTGAATGAATGAATGAATGAATGAATTTTATTCATATATTAATTTAAAAAAAAAAAGAAGAAGAAGAAGAGGAGACATGAGTAAAAATTGCTATTTATTTTAAGTGATTTAACTCTAGGGAGAAACATTGAAACTGGGATTTTTAATTACAACTTTCTTTTAAAGTAAATGTATTAAGTGCGTAAATTTAATTTCTGATTAAATTTAATTAGATTTGGCAAGTTCAGTTTCCCTGATTAAAGTGTAGCAGCAGACACATTTAAACTAAAATTAATCTTTTTTTAGTTAAACAAATAAATAAATTCTTTATTAAATGTGACAAGTTCAAATAAGTTGGGCCTTGTAGAGATCATTTGCTTCAAACTGAATTGTCATCATCTACCTACCCAAACTCATTTTCCTCCATAAAACAAAATACCAAAGCTGCTTATTTCAAACAAAAGCCACACGGTGATCAATTTAGCACTTTTTCTAAAAAGAAATGTAATGCTCTCAAAGCACTTAACACAGCTATCTAAACACAGGCTTATCTTAACCAAACAGTTTAAATTTACTGCAAAATGAAGCACTGCAATTTTATCTAGTAATGCTTTTATTAAAAGTATATATTAATATCAAATCTATATGTGTGTTCTCTATTGATTGTTCAGCTTTATGCACAAATACACTATTGAAAACATGTTTATTGGAAAGTTCTTCTACAGGGAGTTTTGTTATATATATATATATATATATATATATATATATATATATATATACTGTATTGTATGTATATATTGTGTGTATCTAAACATTTGGACATATCTGGACATTTACAATTAATATAAAGAACAGAACTTGTCTTAGGAGGACTACAAATCTACACTATCAACAATAATAGCAAGACATATATAAATGTCCAAGCATTTTTTCAATGGAAATGAATGCAACAAGAACATTGTAGACATAGTGGTTCAGAACAACATTTGGGGCCCTATTTTAACGATCTAAGCACATGGTCTAAAGTGCAAGGTGCAGGTGCACTTAAGGCGTGTCCGAATCTACTTTTACTAGTTTAACGACGGGAAAAACGGTCGGCGCGCCTGGCTTATGGTCTAAAAGGGTTGTCCCTATTCTCTTAATGAGTAACGGGTGTGTTTTGGGCATAACGTGCAATCAACCAATCGGAGTCTCATCCCCCATTCCCTTTAAGAGCCAGTTGCGCTCGTGCCATGGCGGATTTGCTATTTACACGGCGGAATTTGCAAGCGCAAAGACTGAACGTGTCTCCAGAGAAGAAATGGAGCTGCTTGTGCACGAGCAAATAGGTAGCCTAATTCTGATATCCATTGTGACATGTAGGCATTTTTATATTTATGTAGCCTGCACAATAATAATCTTGCATGTTTGGCATGTTTGTGTGCATCTGCACATCCCTGTGTGTGTAATAAGCAGAGTGTACAGTTGTGTTCAAAATAATAGCAGTGTGTTTAAAAAAGCGAGTAAAGCTCAAAATCCTTATAATACCTTTTACTTCAATACACACAAATGCATTGGGAACACTGCACATTCTATTCTGAATCAAAACATGAAGAAAACTTTAGAAAATTTGTTATTACTTTACAGAAAGTGAAGAAAAAGGAATATTAGGCTGTTCAAAAAAATAGCAGTGTCTGCATTTTTCTTTACAAAGTCAAACATTTACTGTATAAACAGAAAACTGCTTGAAGATTTAGCTTTCTTGTGAATGACTGAACTAACAATGTTTCTGAGAACTGCTTCAGATCTGTGTTGCATGGAGTCTGGCAGCGGTGAACAGGTATTCCAGCCCAGGACGACTGCACTACACACCACAATTCCTCTGCATTTCTTGGTTTTGCCTCAGAAACAGCATTTTTGATGTCACCCCACAAGATTTCTATTGGATTAAGGTCTGGAGATTGGGCTGGCCGCTCCATAATGTTAATCTTGTTGGTCTGGAACCAAGATGCTGCTGGGTTACTGGTGTGTTTGGGGTCGTTGTCTTGTTGAAACACCTATTTCCAGGGCATTTCCTCTTCAAGCTTTCATAAGGCAACATAACCTCTTTAAGTATTCTAATGTACTCAAACTGATCCATGATCCCTGGAATGCGATAAATAGGCCCAACCCGTAGTATGAGAAGCATGCCCATATCATGATGTTTGCGCCACCATGCTTCATTGTCTTCACAGTGTACTGTGGCTTGAATTCAGTGTTTGTGGGTCGCTTGACAAAACTGTCTGCGGACTCTAGACCCAAAGAACAATCTTGCTTCATCAGTCCACAAAATATTGCACCATTTCTCTCTTAGGCCAGTCAATGTGTTCTTTGGCTAATTGTAACCTCTTCATTTTTTCAACAATGGGGCTTTGCGGGGGCTTCTTGCTGATAGCTTGGCTTCACACAGGCGTCTTCTAATTGTTACAGTACTCACAGGTAACTTTAGACTTTCTTTGATCACCCTGGAGCTGATCATTGGCTGAGTCTTTGCCATTTTGGCTATTCTTCGATCCATTCAAAATGGTAGTTTTCCATTTTTTTTCTACATCTTGGTTTTGGTTGCCATTTTAAAGCATTTGGTATCATTTTAGCTGAGCAGCCTATCATTTTTTGCACTTTTTTATATGTTTTCCCCTCTTTAATCAACATTTTAATCAAAGTGAGCTATTGTTTTGAACAATGTCTGGAACGACCCATTTTACTCAGATTTTCAGAGAAATGCACAGTACAACATTTGCAGCCTTCGTCCTTAAATAAGGGCCACTTGTTTGACACCAGTTTTTTCACAGAATGATTTACCTCTCTAATTAAGCTCCACACTGCTATTATTTTGAACATGCCCTTTTCAATTAATAATTCAGTTACACAGAATCAACAGCATGCATGTCACGACTGTTAGGTCTATTGGTTTTCTATTACTCTACCACACCTACTAGTAAAATATTTGCCATATAGAAATATAATTTCTACCAAAAACAGTGATTGATCTGGTCAGTGATGTTGGACTGCTATTATTTTGAACACAACTGTACGTGCGTTGTGGACCCGCAATAGCACAGTCTATTTCAGTTGCCTTAAAAGAGCAACGCGGCAACAATGCGCCTGAACACACCACGTTTTCAGACCAGCACGCCCATGGCCACACAAATGGCTGCAAATGCACTTGCTATTTAGACAACGTGGCACAGGATGTGAAAATGATAACTGCGTCGGGCTGAAACTAGCAAAAAAACACTTGCGTCGCGCCTGGCACCGCATTGCACCGGGTGTATGATAGGGCACTTGATGTTAATAGGCTATTTACTTTTAATAAACGCATAGAAAAAAATTGCAGTGCTTCATTTTGCAGTTGAAAAGATGAACTGTTAGGTTAAGATAAGCCTGTGTTTAGATGGCTGTGCTAATTGTTTTGAGAGCAATTACATTTCTTTGGAGAAAAGTGTCAAATCGATTGAGAAAAATACTGTAACTGTTATGAAAACATTTAAGTTTGTGCAGTGTTTTGAGAAAATTATTCGCATGATTTGTAATTTGTATGAAACAAATGAAAACTTACAATCTGTTTAGGACATTTACAAAGTGTTCAGATTACTGTGTAAACTGTTTTGAGAACAGTGACCTGACTTTAGAGAAATGTGTGAAATCGATTGAGAAAAAGTATAATTAAAAGAAAAAAAAGTTAGTTTGAAATTGAACAGTTTCCCTAGACTCTCCTGTTTCTCACTTATATAAGACATTATGTCATTCAAAGTGTCTTTTTCTTTCGTCATGTCTTATCTCAAACAGAGCACCAAGTGTGACACTAATGCCCGCTAAAAATATAGGTGCATGACACCCCTATTTTTCCAGTCCAAATAAACGTACCAGGTTCACCCCATGCACTTCAATTAATGTCTCAACAAGTCAGAGTTGAATCCCCTGTGTGAAATAACAGATTTGAAGGGGGATTCTGTGTGTCGGCGTGATGGCCTCTCTCTGTGAGCTGAGTCAGAGAAAATCAGCTGCTGTCAGTCTGTCAGAGCCACTGATGATGACGGAGTGGTACGGCTGCAGGTCTCTCATAACACACAATCTTCCTCCACGTGCATTAAAGGAATAGTGCGCCCAAAAATTACAATTCTTTCATCATTTACTCACCCTCATGTCTTTCTAAACCTGTACGAGGCTTTCAAACATCAAAAAGTATCATGAATGTGGCCCATGCAGCTTATTTATTGCTATATTTCAAATCATTTAAAGCCATACAATAGCTTTGTGTAAAGACTGAAATTGTGTAACCACTGAAAATCACAAGTGAAAAAGCTCATGGTGCTTTTGTCCTTATTGTAGCTTGAAAGCCTCTTTTTTCATAATTGCATGAAAACCTTGTGCTCCATGAAAGATAGACATGGGGGTGAGTAAAAGATGACACAATTTATGTTTTTTGAGTGAACTGTCACTTTAAGGAGGAGGAAGAGCAGCAGCAGCAGGCAAGCATCCATTTCAGCAGTTTCCTCTCAGATGGGATGAGCTAAGTCTGAAAGGCCTGAGACTTCCTTATGGCTGTCTCAAATGGATAACGCCACCGCATAAACTGCCAGACCAGGGTCCTGGAGAGCACTCTGACGATTTAGTGCAAGGGTTAAAAGAAGACACTTAAAAACACAAATTACAAACACATTAGGTGACTGAAATAAAGAACAGTGACTAAAACAATGAAACTAGCTGATGTTGTGATAGATGAGATCAGGCATTTGCAGCTTACAAGGAATAAACTAAGAATTCACTTAATAATTCAACAATGCATTTTTAAGAACAAACAAATGCGTTTAAAAATACATACATGCATATATGTATACAGTATAATCTTGTTCCTTACTATTTAATGAAACCTGGGGCTGTATGTATAAAGCCGCTCAGAGTAAAATTGTAGTCCTAAGTGTGTCAAAATTCTAACGATGACATAATTTTACTCTTATTCCTAGACTTATGAATGAGAGTGATTCATAAAGGTTCCTAAGAGTTAAGACTAGGTCTCAGCTCCTAAATTATTTAGAGAGCTGAAGACGTCTCATAACAACACGTTCTCACTCCCAACTCGTCACATATTGAAGCTTGGTCAGGACCACTTGGCGTCGCTTTTTGACGCTCAAAGTACCCCTTTAGCGGCATTTTTCGACTTGCAGGGTCCTCCGTTGCTTTAAATAAGAAACCCTTGGCGTCAATATGCCGACGTGAAAGGTACTGGGAATTTTATTGTCATGATTAAATTATATATTTGGTAATAATATTGCCATTATTGCATATATGTTGGGGTGTGATTTTTCAATGTAAACAGTCACAACAGTTTTATTTATATTACATTATTTACATATTCATGAGCACGTAACCCAACCCCTGCCCCTAAACATACCATTTGTCAATAAAACACAAGATATAACAGGCAGATACAACTACCGTCATAATTTATTCAAAACGTATCAATATTCCATGTTTTCTGGGGCAAAACGATTGATTTGTGAGAGGAATAGACGCGATCGCCGTCTCCGTCCACCGTAAAGCTCTTCCTGTGTGCACTGTGCAGTCTCTGTGTGCGAATGCAAAAAATGCCGCCAGAAGTAGCCTTACGTCAGCCTTGGTTGTGAAATGCTATTGGCTCGTGTGTGTCTCGTGACTGATTGCATCATGCTAAGGGACGGGAGTATCTTTTTGATTGAGATGTGAGCGTGTTAACGGAGCGGGATCATTTTCAGCGATTAAAACCTTATGTTTTACTCTCTTCTTCGCATAAAGACTTCGTATGGCTTCAGAAGACTTGGAATGCAACACGACTTGTTTGTAATGCTTTTATACTGCTTTTTAATGGTCAGTTTTTGCAATGAATACCTGTGACTGCACTTATATTTGCCTGTTACGTGTTTTATATTGTTCAGAAGTGGGTAGGTTTAGGGTAGGGGTGCGGTTAGGTGCTCCAGTGAAAGTACAAATTTATAAAAAATTATTTCTATTTTTTTTTTACAAATGCATGCAAACCATTAAATTAAGACAAACAACTGAAAACAACGGATGACACTTCAAGTCGAAAAATGACTCTAAAAGCGACGCCAAGGGGTCCTGACCAATCTTCAATATGTGACGAGTTGGGATTGAGAACGTGTTTCTCCAAACCTAGTTAGGAGTAACAAGATGGCAGCAAAGAGGAGACAAACACTTTCCAGCGAAGAGATGACATATTGGAGTTATATGATGATATGGAGTTGATAAAACAATACAAAATTGATTGTCAAGATCAAAAAGTCTTTTTTTTTTTTTTTTGTAACTGACAAAGTAAGAAATTTAATAACCTCTTCCACTCAACAAGTCAATGCTCTAACTGCGGAAATTAAAGTAGTAATTAAATTTTTAGGCTGGAAAATTGGAAAAATGCAGCACTGCACTGGTGATGACACTGTAAGCAGGGTCTTACATATTGTGGCACTAACCCCACCAAACACAACAGTGCCCATAAGTGATGTGTGGATTTTTATTTATTCATTTTTTTTTATGACCCCACATTTCACTTAAACCATTAAAATACAAAGGACAAAAAAAAAAAACACTGACCAGTGTTGCTAACTGCTTTTAATTGAAAATAGCTAAAACTGGTCACTTAATGTTGCTAGATGACCTCATAAAGGTGAGTTGGCTGATCTATATTTATATTTATATACTGTATATCAGTAAACTCGCCTTTATGGTGTCATAGGAGAGTCTTGGAATGTAGATAAGGTTTGTCCAAAAATTGATTTTGTTGCTAGTCTTTTGAAAAAAGTCTCTAAAGGGATGAGGAAGTCACTAAATCTAGTGACAAAATCACTAAATTGGCAACATTGGCACACTGACTACAACATAAGTTATTTACATTTCATTGGTCCTCTTGTTTTTGCATGTGTTCATAATTTCTTTGTATGACACCATGGCCAAAAATAATGACCGCTCAGTTTGGCATGTTTCATTTCAGTATTATCACAAATAAAAGCATCACTTTCACTTTTTCACTTTCAAATAAAACAACTGACTCTAAGCAACTATGAAATATGCTTACAAAATCTTGCACTTTTTTTTTTTTAAGTTAAGGGTGAAGGTGTCAAATTTCCTAGGCCGGACATCACTTTGGCCACTACTATATGGCAGTTTATTGACTTTCCAACTGACCGCCAAACTATACTGCAAAAACAAGCCACTTTTATGAGGATTGTGGGCTTTCCTGGAGTTGTTGGAGCCATTGATGGAACTCATGTTCACATCATTGCATACCAATAGAACATACCAGAGACATACCAATAGAAAACAAAGCATCAGTAATCATTTGTGATAATTTTGCATGATGCAAAGCATTTAAAAAAATACATTTAAATATTAAAATATTTCAGCGTCTTAATTAAATTATGTTATTGTTGTTACATTGAATGATTGGTGTGGTGCTGCTGTGACTTTACATGAGCAGGCTCACTATTGGCTGTTTCAGAGGTTGAGGTCAGCCATTTTGTGTTGACATCATTGTAGTCCTTAGTTCACCACACTTAAGTGTCACCTCAGTCAACACTTAAGAATCAGTCTTAGACTTTACTGAAAGTTGCTTTTAGCTTCTTTATAAAAGTCTCCCACTCTTAGAAAAGTCCTACTTTTTACTAAGAATTGTTTGACACTAAGTCAAAGATTAAGACTATTCTTAAGAGCATTTCTGAGAAGTTTTATACATACGGGCCCAGGTCTATTAAGCTCGAAAAAGTACCATTACATTATTCCATACAACTGTTATATTCCATGTCTTCTGAAGCCTTTGGGGTCTGTTTGTTTGTTTGGTCACGCACGCTATTTTTTAAAGGTCCAATTCTTGCTTTTAAATAATAGAAAATTATTTTCCTCACACACACTTTATTTTAAGGTCCAATTCTCGCTATTAACAAACCATTAACTGCGATGTTTGCCTCAAATTCCTAATTTGCTGCTTATTAGTAAGGTAGTTGTTAAATTTAGTTTTAGGATTAGGGATGTAGAATATGGTCATGCAGAATATGTGCTTTATAAGTACTAATAAACAGCCAATATGTTAATAATAAGCATGCTAATACGCAACCAATAGTGAGAATTGGTCCCTATACTAAAGTGTTACCATTCATTCATTCATTCATTCATTCATTCATTAAAACATATCCAGCAAATATACATTGACTGATCAAAAGTGAACGTAAAGACTTGTAATGTTACAAAACATAATGTAACAAAATATTTAAAACAAACCCTGTTCTTTGTATTTATCAGTTATCAATGAATCCTGTTAAAACATGTTTCACAGTTTCCACAGGATAACCGTTTTCAACTCTGATAATAATAATAATAAAAAATGTTTCTTTAGAAGCAAATCAGCATATTAGAATGATTTCTGAAGGATCATGTGATGATTGAGACTGGAATAATGATGCTGAAAATTCAGCTTTGCATCACAGGAATAAATTTTACAATATACTCAAATACAAAACAGCAATATTACAATATGATCAAATAAATGCAGTCTTGGTGAGCATAAGACACTACTTTCAAAAACAATTAAAAATCTTACTGACCTCAAACTTTTAAATGTGATGAATAGACTGAAAATCTGTTCCACTCAAATCAAATCTTTCAGTGAAGTATGGTTTAAATATCATCCCGTTTCTCACACAAAACTATCATATGGCTTTGGGATAGAATATAGTATGGTGCTTTTATGGAGTTTTTATCATTTGTGAAGTTTGAAAGACTCAGTCCACTCTCATTTTCATTGTATAGAAAAAAAAAGTGTCCAGGATATTCTAACAAAAAATCATATTATCAAATATTTGGGTGAACGATCCCTTCAAGTGTCATTCCAGTCCTTGTTAGCTGAAAAATTGCCTGAAGCGCAGTAACAGACTGATATGAGCTATAATCTCAACTACTGGCACTTGCACCACACCAGCGCACCGACACAGAGACTTCCAGTGTGTGTGGCCTAGCGTCTGAAGGCATGATTGAAGGACTGCAGAGGCTGAAGATAATATGAATGCCGGTGAGCACTACCAATTGGCAGGAAGAGGAGGGCGCCGGGATTCGACTGACAAAATCAGCCCAATAAGAAGAGCACGGCGTTAATGAGCCTTTTCATACCAAACCATGAGCAAGAACCCTGGGGAAACGGAGTAATTAACAGGCGTGCTGACGAAAAATTCTGATACTTTTCAGAAGCGCTGGCTGTTTTCATTATCCAACTCAAAACATGTTTTGCTGTTTTCGGTTTGATAGTTCTCCGGCGTCAGGACAATAACAGGCCTCGGAGGTCCTCGAAACGTGCTGGATGTCATTATGAACTGTTATTTCGCCAGATACGACGTAAAGGTCAAACGAACAGAGGGCAATTACGCCGAGCGCAACCGATCTGTGTCTATCAGTGGTAATTATGGAGAGACATTAAACGACAACTTGACAATGGAAGTGAAGAAAACGTGTGTTCTTTCCTTTTAGACAAACTCCACTTCATTGCTTGAATCACAAGAGCAGACATTGTGGCTCCGACTACAGATGATCTTCCTGGTTTGAAAAGAAACGTATTGGTTTGCTTTTATCATTTCAATACCGTGTTATCTTTGCCTAATGTCTGCTGAAAATGACCGTCATTCAATCAAAAGTGCAGGCGTTTCAAAAGGTTGCACAGAAAAGGGGGACGTCAGAAAGAAGGCTATTACCCACATAGGCGGATGAGTTCTGATGGGCATGTTGATACGGCGAACTAGCGGAATTTGTGTGCAAAGAAAGTGAATAAAATGCCAGTCAAGCCAGCAAATGTCATCTGGAAAAATGGGACAGATCAGAGCTATAAAAACCTTTGCAAGACCAATTAAAGATAAATACGACAAAGATTGATAGGGGAAGCATCGGGTTATCAGGGCACTTTCATTTTGGAGCAATTAGCGGCTGGGCCGACGAGGCAGCCTCACGACCGCAAAGGAGCGAGAGAAGACCAGAGACGAGAAACACGACATCATTTTGCTGGAATCAATGCACGTGACCTTTGCAGCCTGAAAGATCGCTGGGTTTTTTCGCCTGAGTACTTGATAGAATTACAGTGAACGTGAGTCACGGACAGGGGGATGAACCACTGACCTTCTGGGCCAGATGCCCGTCACGATCCGCCATGCTCTCGTCCGAGGTTCATGCCCTGTGATACACGGTCTTTCTGAATTTGCAGACATAACTCAATGCCAAGGGTGACCTTTCTGAAGCCTTGGTGAAGAAATTGACCCGTAGATGGCTTTGATCAGTTTTCCTTTCTCTCGCGTTCATACAGTTCCAGCGTGATTGTTTTGTAACAAAAGGTGCATCCAGAGGGAGTGGCGGTGGAAGGCAGGATTCGCTTCCATGTAGAGAATCTCACAGATTGCCCCATGAAAAATGCACTTAACGTTGGAAGTGATGCCAGTTCAGTGCTGGTTGAGTGGGGATGGGACTCAGGAGAACAAAGGATGAGACAAACAAACAATATCATCAAATATGGATGATTGTCTTTCCCTCCCAAAATGGCGCATTTGACCATGTAAATGGCTGCTTTTTTATTGTAATCCGGTGAGACTCTTAGAATATGCAGTTAAAAACAATGCAATAAAGAATCAGATATAACCCGCAAAGGTCCAAAGCTACTGTCAACTGAATATTACTGCACAGAGATTCACCATCCTGCAGCTACTTCCAACAGTGCGCTGAATGAGAAAGGTTTTTATAATAATAGAATAGAATACACATTCACAGTACATATGGCTACATTAGAAATAATAATATAGAAGACATAAAATAAAAGGGTAGTATTTTATTTATCTATTTTTATTATTTTTAAGGGGCACCAGTGGTAGCCCCAGGCTCTGTAGGTGAGATATGACATGACCAAAGAAAAACAAACATTTTTTCAACAACTTCTTTTATTTTAGGGTAAAGTGCTGGGCTAATTGCAAAGTTTTTGTTTAGCATTGGGATTCAGCTCTAAATCTCAATCTAATATATGATTATTTTGAATAAATCATGCAAAATTGAACTTGCACTTGACAGCCAGTAATTTGCATGCATTTTTGTTGTATGGAAAAAACAGCTTTGCCATGTAAATAATAATAACATGATTCTGTATGCTAACCCTCTTTAAGTTTTGAATATCATGTGGGTGAGTAGATGATCACATTTAGACAGGTTAATGGCTGATTTCTGTCACAGAAAACATGTCTTTTCTTACATTAATCATGTACTTAAGATGACTTATAAATAAAGAAACGTAAACATTTATGAGATGTAAAAATTATTAATAGATAAACACTATAATTTAAAACATTGGAGTTGGAAATATATTTTAATGATTTTTAAAGACATCTTATGCTCACCAAGGCTGCTTTTATTGATAAATACAGTAAAAACAGTTCTATTTTGAAATATAATTGCAATTTAACATGACAGTTTTATATTTGAATTTGTTTTAAATGTAATTTATTCCTGTGACTGCAAATCTCAATTTTCAGCATCCATTGCTCCAGTCTTCAGTGTCACATTCATCATTCAGAAATCATTCTATGCTGATTTGCTGGTCAACAAACATTTCATATTGTTAATGCTGAAAATATACTTAATATTTTTGCAGAAACTGATACTTGTTTGTTAGATTTTTTTGCTGAATAGAAAGTTCAGAAGGACAGCATTCATTTAATATAGAAATCTTTGTTGAACATTTTGCTTTGTTGAAAGAAAAATCTAACTTTTGAACGCTAGTGCATAAGAAGTTTGATCACTTGTGTTTAAATTCTGACCGCAATTTCTGTGGCCATTGTGGATATATACATGAATAATATAATATAATATAATATAATATATAATATGAACTGCAAAAATAAAAAAGGCAAAATCTAAACCTTAAACATTGCATTCTGAGCACACCACGTACCCCAAACCTCCTCACTCCAACAAACCACATATTCAGTAGATTCAAAAACTCTTATATTAGCTCGGTTATTTGAAAAGCCACATTATGGAGGTCGGAAATTCAATTTTCCTGCTTTGTGCAAGTAAATGCATGAACGGTTAATCAATTACAGTTGCTTAAAATCTGATTCACTCTGCATAATGCCCAAACAGCCGTGCCACTTTTCACACTACCAGCCAACTCTTCAATTTTAGTTGCTGAAATGGAGTGTTTATAGACACCATGCTGCAGTTTAAACTCAGCCTGGACCTGTTCCAATTATACAACGCTATAGAAAATAAATCGACTTAGATCAGTGTTTCTCAATCCTGCTCCTGGGAGCCCCCCAGCTCTGCACATTTAAGGTATCTGGCTAATCTGACACCCAATTTGGGTCTTGGAGCTTCTACTAATGAGCCGATGAGTTGAATCAGGTGCTTAGATGAGGGACACATCCCTATAGCACAGTGCTAGGAGGCTGCCGAGAGCAGGATTGAGAAATATGGAATTCTACGCCACTGATGGATCAAAACAATCTTCCAAATCAAACTTTTGTTCTACTTCTTTCGCTTTTTAAATCCATTTTTGGGAAGTGTGATATCGTCTCCCATTCTCTCTATAGTAAACAACATGTTTCTATCATTCTCACCCACTAATTTCCCAACTAACACGGCATATTTTCATATGACATCACACAATAACTCCCAGGTGGAATCCAGTCTCGTTCTTTTCATCTCCGGAAGGAGCTTCCACCCCACCGCAATCTTGCTTTCAGACGCCCTCTGAAGTACGCAGAGCCGTGGCGCTTATTTACTTCTCGCAGCCATCATCTTCATGTCAAAACCACTTTTAAACTCTTATCACTTAATCTGTGGGAAGAGGAATGAAACGGCACGGTAAAATGAAAAATGTGCTTCATAATGATAGTGGCACGGCGAGTGATGAAAGGCGAAGCGGCACAATGACACTTCCTCTGACAAGTGCAGGCCGGCATCAACAAATATCTGAAAAGCACAATATAGGCGTGTTATTTTTTAATTCCGTGTCTCATTTTGAGCCCAAACGACAGACCTATGTGGGAGACATGTTTGCAGCAAACTTTCATGGGCTTGCAGCGGTTTCCACGGTAACGATGAGGGAGGCAGATATCAGAGGATCCTCGGCACTGACACAAATCGCGGCTGCTATATTGGAGTAACTTAATAAAGGGGAGTGACACATGACCAGGAAATCCATGCGAAAACACAATGAAGTCTTCAGACGATCAATAGTCACAATTTGTCAAAACGGTGAAGCATTGTCAAGCACACCAAGTGTCAAGCAGGTGACTTAATTTTTGCATACGTATCCCCAGTACGACTGATTACCGTAGTATTGTTCTCCAATTTCAACGTGGCAATTTAGAGGCTGTAGCAATGAATGCTGACAAAAGCTTCTCATTAGAGACCTTTGACGCAGACGGGGATGGGAGAAAGTGAATTCTCTGGGCTTCTAACCAAATCAAAAATCACCAAAACCCAAACCGGGCAAATCAAATTGCCTAGGGCCAAAACAGATTCTGGCTCTGCTATAAAACAGCAACAGCAACAAGAAGACAGATACCGCAAACATAGACACACACTGCACACAAAACAGCTGCAGATTTCAGATTTTATTCACCTGTTAAAGGAAGAATGGAAGTGAATAATTCCCAATGTATTATTATGACAAACTGCGAGGCGCAGCTAAATGCGGTATTTGTTTTCCAAGCACGTCTCTGACCTTGAATATTAATGGCATTTATGTGATTTTGCTTGCTAATTGTTGCCGTCTCATAAATAGAGCATCTGACTGTTGTGGCAGGAGAGCAACAAATATAGAAATAGTGCCATCTCCTCTGCCTCGTTTGGATGCTTTATCTGGGCTACACAAACCAAATGACTAATGTGTCAAAAGGCGAAACGCTTACAGGAATTGAGGAGCACTTTTTTTGACAAGCGCTCCTCTGTTTTCACACATGGCTGATAGCAGGCTGGGAGCAGAGGGCGTGTTGAAGATGCTGTCCCCGTTGGCTCTGCTCCGATTGGCCACAAAGGGTTGGCAGCAGGGGAGTGTAATGTCTGTCTGAGCTTTGTAAATAAATAACGCAAGTTGGGGCCTAATTAGCCCAGCATGTAATATGGGTTTGTTTTGCTTATTTTGCCAAGCTGATGCTGGCTGAGAGATAACTGATTATTTGTGGTTCCCTTTTTCCTCATTGTACTGCACGTTCACAACAACAACAGGAAAGAGATGTCAACAGCTTCTGGATTGTTTGCGTTCTCTCTTGTGAAGACTCGCTGTCAAAAATAAACGAGGTGTTCGTAGAAAGGAAAATGAAGGATGGGGTTTGCGTGGCTGTTTTTTGAGTTCAAATCATTTTACTCCAGTAAATGTCTTGACTCAAGTTGCCATGACAAAATCTGCCATCGTTTTAACAAATCTCTAGTTAAATAAAGTGAAATCAAGAAGAGTTCTGGTGGTGTGTGACTTTAAAAAGGGGCAATTAATCTTAAACCAGTCGTTTGCTGTTTTTTGACTGGTTTCGGATGGCTTTCAGGCACTTTTTTAGCTTGTCAGGCTAGGAGGCCATCATTGAAGGTATACCCACATTTATAGTTTTTAAGGGCAAAATTTTAAGGGCAAAATCCAGGCATTTGAATCCACGCAATCTAGAATTTCAGGTAAAGGCAGATTTCGCAATGGGTTCAAGATGGACCTATTTCCACACTCAAACCCTCAAAGCCTCAAACACTTCAATAGAAGTGAACAATGGAAATGAAAATTAAACGAGCAAACAGTCACGGTAACCTTAATTAAGGCGTTGTCATTTCATCGGAATATAAACTCTTGTGATCTTTAGTCTGTCACTTTTGAGGTTAACTGATCTAATTTTGTGTCTCTGGAAAATAATGATCTGTGATGTTAAAAATTAAAGTTTTTGTGTCTGTGAGAATTGGCACACAAGGCCCCAAGTGGCATGTTGTTATTTAATACTTATTGTAATTCACTGGGTTATTATTCGACAATTACATGAGCTGGATTTTAGAAATCTTTGATATACTGTATATATTAATTAAAACCCAGGCTAACTGAGAGAAATCATTCAACTTCAATTCAATTCACAGTGTTGCAACATATGGGTGATTAAATATTTATATATTCATATACCTGTATATAAGTCATTTAATACATTTATCTGTATCTAAATCTGTTTTACTTGGATTCTGCGTTGTCTGACATCAGTTTTTCAATTTATTCAAAATATTTGTCACAGTTTTAAATAGAATAGATTATTTAGTATTTTATATTAATGGATTAAAAAATATATAAATGTTACCAATAATGATATAAAAAGTTTAGTCAATTCTGTATAAAATTAGCAATTGTTCTTATTTATTTCCATTGATAACACACTGATGCCTCATCATCCTGCACATGCTAAACATACATCTAAATATGTTACAATTTAAAAGTACTGTAAATGCACATTATTCTTATTGTACAAGAAAAGCTGCACTGCGATGCTTTTATTGTGCTCCTGAAACTTAAGAGTAAACGAAAGAACTGCAATCAGGTAAATTATTTACTTGAGCTAAGCATCATTTATTTTACAGTGCCCTGCGATTCCTGGAATGCCTGAATCGGTCTTCTTAGGAAGCTGAGATTTAGCCTCAATAAGGACTATCAAAGAGAAACGAAGAATGGGTAAGAAGAAAGTAATTTATTAAAATAGAAAAGTAATTTGGTGTGTATGGGTCAAATGGCCATTTCTTCTTTTCATCTTGTGTCTTAACAGTAGGACCTCTATGTTTATTTCTTTCTTTGATTATGGCAAACTGAATGCAAGGATTACTTATGGGTAATCTTTTATCAGCAGTGTGGTCAAGGATTATAGCAAGTTCAACATTCAGTAGAGCTGGTTATTGCTGGTATTTTTGCTACAGAATCCAACTGGAACGGCTGTAATCCTCTTTAGAAACCATGTTTGCGAGGTTTAAACCGTGGATCCATGATCGTTTGGCAGCCATATTAAATAATAGAACACTCTCCTGTCATGAGAATCGTGGTCCGGTCAGGATTTTTTCAGCTGGATTTGAAAACCTCCTCTCATTGGGTTGCTATCATGTCTACACTGACTGCTCCCATTTCACTGAAGGAATTGAATTCAGCTCACATAGCGCTGTGTAGATCTGCCTGCACTGCACTTTCTATCGGAGCGCTTCGCTCTAATTGCAAAGCAAAAAAACAAAAGAATCACACAACTTTAGCGGTTATGTCAATGATATACAGGAAAAACGATAGCTGTCAAATAGCATTCAGCTTGCCGTGATAGATCTTCCTCGCAGATAAAGCGAAATTAAAAATAAAAACCACCCACTGACAAGGAGGCAGTAAACATCAATCACAGCAGCAGCAACATCTGGAGTTGGCAGGCCTCTACAGAGTTCTACATGTCCCATTAATCCCTTCAAATTCCCCCAAATTCTGGGTATTTGGGAGAATAATGGAGTTTCATGAGCACTTTGATATTTTAGAGCGCATTTGTACAGCTATAACAGGGAGTTATGGCCAACAAAGGATTGCAACCGTCTTTGCATGCCTGTTCAAGAGATTTGGTTTTGGATGGTAGGGACATGTTCCTATTCAATTTAAGAGACTATAAAATAATCCCTAGCAATATTTGTTGCAATCGCAGTTGTAAATGTAATAGTGTGTCATGTTTTCTTTGAAAGAAAGAAAATATTTATCTTCATAAATAAAATCACTTCTAAGAGACATTGTCTAGCACGCAAGTGTTTGCTTGTAACACGTATTTTAATAATAATAATAATAACAATAACAATAATAATAATAATAATAATAACTATTATTATTATTATTATTATTATTATGGAGTGAACAGCTGGTTATAATAATATAGCCCAGATGGTGTGTGGATCGGACTCAAAAAAAAAAAAAAAGATTTGAAGTGAAGTTTTGAAGACAGAAATATTGGAGTATGTGGATTACTGTTTTCAAAATACTGTAACATGGCAACTATGTATTCAAATAAAAATGTTAGAAAACAAAAATTCCCTCAAATATTGTTCCAACTGTTCAAACACAAAGCTGTCAGAACAGTTTCATATGATCAGTGTTGATGTTTTAAGGTGTTTATTTGGAGTGCTATTATTTATTTACTTATGAATTATATTTGTATTTATATAAAAATGTATATAAATCTATTGGCCGAATAAGACATTTTGCATTTCATGAATAAAAATAAATTCTCAAAAATTCTTAAATATGTTAAAATAAGTAATACATTTAAAATACATTTCTTTCATACTAAGTATAGTTCAAATCTATTAACATATTTACTGACATATCCCTCAAGACTTACTGATATAAAAATTATAATGAAACTTTACTTGGAGGGCTACTTGTGCACAATTCACATTTCTTAATATTAAGCCTAAAAAGTGTTATAAATGTCACTACTGATGAAGATTGTACGATCTTTGAAAAGTATCAGTCTTTAAATACAAGAAATTTAAATTGTACCTGAAGTAAATATACAAATATACACAATCAAATATACTTCAGTATACCTTTAATTGGACTTCAGCACTACTTCCACACAAATAAAGTGCATTAAGCATAAAATTAGCTGTTCAAATTTAGCAGTTTTTAAGTACACCTGTTTAGTATACTAAAAGTACAATTGCAGGGTATTTTTTATTAAGAACATAAATATGTAAATGTATTTACTTAGCATGAAATACATGTTTTTCAAATACATTTTAGTATATTTATTTTTCACTAGGGAATACAATGCAAATTTAAGCTGTGTTTTTAGTCATTTTACAGTTAATTATAAAATTATTTGCAATCAAACATGTTAGAAAATGCATTGTATTCTGTACACAATAAACAAGAGCCGCACAAGAACAATCAAATCAGCAATTCAAAACAGCTTATTAGAAGTGCACGGTTACTCAATAGGGGCTACTCAGTTTTCAGCAAAATTCAGATACTTCTACACTGCAGTTCTCAGCCGTTAGATACAGTTTCAACCCACTTATATGCTGGCCAAGAAAACCTTGAATGCATAGACTGCAACCTTGAATGCACAGACTACCAACAATCAAACCACATCAATGGCCCTGCCGTCAACAGAGCGAAAGCAGATGTCTTTACAGAAAACACACACATTCTGCATTAATTATTTGATTTGAGCATAAAACTCTATAATTATTATTAAAAGGTATGACAAGAAAAACACAGAGTACCTAATTGAGCGTGATGAGTATCCTCAGTCTAAATGAGGTATGACTAAACGTCTCCTTGGATATATAAATGCGGCATTTGCCGAACCTCAGAAGATAAAAAGCATGACGTTGTGCGGTACATTTCTGGAGGATGCAGGGCCGTGCTGCAGCATGCCAGTTACATAAACACACTAATCAGTAAAAAGGGGGTGCCAAAAGAAAATCTATGATGCTTTGACTTGCTGTGACTAAAATGGATATCCTAAATGAGGTGAGTGTTTCACAAGCTCATCCTCTTCATCACCGCAAATAAAGGCTGATGTTTGATTTCAGCAAGTCAATGCCAAATCACAAGGGATCAATCAAGACTAACGGGCAAATGAGAACCCATTTGTAAGTCATTCAAAGCTCCTCACCATCTGAATTTCTCGAGAAATGAGGGACGAATCCCTGCACCCGGGAGCTCAGATGTAGCAAAACCGCCTTCGCTGTGCTCTCTCTTTCATGGCAACAAAAGAAAGCAAAAATAGACACGGTGATCAAAGGCACATCTGGAACTGGCACCGGGAGATAGAAATCAACATCGTATGATAAAGAAAGGAGGAAAAAAGACTGTCAATTTATTGTTTGTAAAAGCACAGCGCACTCTCGAACACGTCTCATGTATCACGTCGATGCTCTACATCACCCGGGGTCACTGATGCTCCTGCCGCTTGGGCTTCACGGTGGGGTCCATCAATGTTTAAAACCTGCCTGGTTTGTAGCCGGCATGGCAGAGAGAAAGACAGGTGGATGGTGATTTTTTGACATCGCAGGAGAGAGATGGCGAGAAAGTGGAATTCAGACAGAGAAGGTGGTCAAATGGAGTCCATCCCTCCGCCCATCCGCTTTCCGAGCTTTAAAGTAGGTCACACGTTTCGCCACACTTTGTGCTGAGAAATCTAACAAAATCAGCATGCAACGTCCCCTCTGCCGTTAAAAGCAGAGTATGACGACGGCTTTAAAAATTAATGGAAATGCAGAGTCCTCTGAATGCCAATTAAACCTCCAGAGGTCTGTCCTCAGAGACCCTCAACACAATGAAATACACAAAATGACTCCAGATAAAACAGATATGCATGACATCCAAACATTTAGATGTGTTGCATTAGTCACCTCCAGCTCCAGTGCATAGCAAATCTGGTTACATTAAAGTTCTCGGATCAATTTTTTATTTATTTTCCCCTAAGGTCCACTTATAATGTTTTTCCATACTCTTTCCACCCCCTCTCTGACCCTTACAAATTAAACGGCAGTTTTTTTTTTGCTGATGTGCCTTTAAGACTTTGATGTAAACACTCTCTTTGCATGTGAAATGGGATGTAGAAGGCCTTTGCTGAACTTACTAACATGCAGCAGGGCTTCTGTGGAGTCCAGTGTAATATGTAACTGCTCCATCCTTCTGTAACAGGTCTGAAAGACACTGTGACAAATTCACAAAATGATCCATAGAAACCATTCAGATCAGACCAAAGCGATCAGAGATCTTGTCAGAAATAAATGTTAGACACTTGCTTCTAACATTCAGCAGTGCAGAATTCAGAGCTGTAGGTGCTACACACAACCAGGAATTTAGCCATATTTTACTCTGACTTAGACTTGTTAGTTCCTCTGGTGTTTTGGACTAATAGTATCTACCTTTGAGGAATTAAACCCATGACCTTAGCATTTACAGCACTGTGCTCTACTCTTTGAGCTACAGGAACATTTTGTTTACAGAATGTTGCCTCATGTGACTAGACAGGTTTCTGATCACTGACTTTGTGTAAATGTGTTAACATTAATTTATATTAATTTAGGTGACCATATGTTCTCTTTTTCCCAGACATGTGCTGGTCAGGATTTCTAAATTGCCTGAAATGTCAGGGTTTTGGATATATATATATATATATATATATATATATATATATATATATATATAACTTTTTTCATGTAATTAATATATTTGCTTAAATCAAACCTTTTAATACTCAGTCCATACCGGTGTGACACAGAAGTTTATCGATGTGCCGGTCTCACAGAGAGACTGGGTTTAAGCTGTAATTGAGAGCCAGAGCTCTGTTGTGTTTGTCATGCCAATCACAGCCATCTGCTGGGAGCTGGCTGGGAGGGACACCCATTACTGCAGACACTTGTGCAAATCACAAAGTGCTCTGCAATCCAGCTGAGCGCCACCGGAGAATGAACAGAGCGTGGCAACTGTTTAGCTGGGTAGTGCAACACAAAATCACAGCAATATAACACACAGGTGTCGTAGAACATTTTCCAAATGCTCATGAACAAGTTCCGAAAGCATCTGTCGACTGACGCCGAAAATCTTCTTTCCTAAAACATTTGCAGAAACGTGGAGAACCTGTGTGTCTATTTTTGTATTTGTAGCAGATGCAGGTGGGAATATGACATATTTTATGTATGTGTGTATAGCCTGCCTAGACGTTGCTATTGGAGCGACGGCGTCTCATCAAACCTGTTCTCATCATTATCTGAGCACTCTCATCCTAACGATCAGCTTTATGTCAACTCAACCAGAGATATGTGACTCTGTGTGACAAATTTGCATCATAAAACACTATGGCCTTTCTAGGGATGTACTGATGGCCAATGGTTATGAGTTTGACTAGTTTATCAATTTTATGTATTTTTAAAATTTTAATTAGTGTGCGGACAGCTTGCTCTGCTTTCACTATTAGACAGTTGCACAGTAAAAACCTCTCGGGAAAAGGTACATCTTTAAATGAATCCCCTTTCAAGCCCTGCCGCTACAGCCTTGCAAATTCAGACAGATGCTTTTGGCTGCTGTGTAGAGTTTTTTTAATCATCCTGCCAGTGTTGTGTTTAACACACAAGAGCTGTGTTGAGAACGCAGATTCAAGTTAAAAGTAGTGTGGTGTTTAAATGTAATGCACTCTATCCACCTGTTTCTGAATGCAAGAACGTGTCCGATATAAAGAAAAGTGCAGCTGTGTCTGAAACTAGCTTAATTTTACATACTACAGGTCAAAAGATTGGAATAATTCAGATTTGAAAGAAGTCTCTTATGATTATCAAGACTGCATTTATTTGATCAAACACTAATATTGTAAAATATTATCACAATTTAAAATAACCATTTTCTACTTGAATATATTTTAAAATGTAATTTATTCATGTGATGCAAAGCTGAATTTACTCTTCAGTGTCAAATGATGCTTCAGAAATCATTCTAATGTGCAGGTATTTGTATGTACTTACTGTATGTAAGTGAACACATTTATTTGTAAGTAAAACTTCTTTAACAAGGGAAGAAAATGCCGAATGCACCTTTAAGACTCATTAGTCGACTAGTCGGCTTTGAAGCTATGTTGTTTGCATGCCCCTTTCTAAACCTCAGCACTGGAAGTAGCCTGAACACCCACGTCGACACTTTGCCCTCCCGACTGAAGTACCACCACTGTGCCGTAAACGAGATGTGACGAGGCCTGGTGAGAGGTGTCTGCACAATCTGTCTTACCATATTGTCTTGCTCACCTTGTACTGATGAAGTTTTGACGGAGCACAAACTCTCCTTCACATAACAGAGCCTTCGCTTGGAAATGCAACTCCAGCGAAACTCATCAAATTACAGACACAGGTGAACAGTTTTAGAGGTGAGGAGTAATTCCATTTTCATCCCAGAAAAGCTGGTAATGAAATCTTACAGATGTCAAGGGTTTCCTCTACATCACACCATAATTATTTGAGGAACCTGCAAGCCACACAGTATTCACATGGCTTTGTGATGCCTTTTTTTTCTCCTCTTCTCTCTCATGTTTTACAGTGCTGCCATTTTAATGGTGTTAATTTACTGGGGTTAATTATAAAATAATAATAAAAATAATAATAACAATGTGATAAAATTAACAATTAGTCATGCACCCAGACCTAAGCGTACATTTTTTAATATGTGTTTTTCCTGCCAACTGAGTTATTCAAGCTGAGAGGCCTTAAGACAAAATAAATTCAATAAATTAAAAACTAACCCATGAAACAAAACAAAAACCACTATCAGTAAATAAAAAAACAAATGCATACGATGTGATGCATAAAAACAAATATTAAACAATATAACCACTTATTGTAATGTTTATTCAATAAATTAGTGATCTACCACAATATTGTCTTTAAATTGTCTCAATAAAAGTTTATGTACTGTGTGCAATCAGTTTGATGAATAATTGCCATATTATGCAATTATTCTGATTCAAATTCTTAATTGATTGAAAACACTATTTTCTAGAGTGACGGTTTTACATAGTTAACCCTTTTCTAAACTGCCATATGAATTAATAAACCATGAGGGAAAAGAAAAACTGCTGGACAAAGTGTGCCAGGATCCTAACAAGCCATTACTGCAAGGACTTCAGGAGTGTCTCAAAGCAAACATCTCTCTCAGAGACAAGACATGAATTTACGCTAGACCTCACCCAGCACTTCCACTTATAATTTCTGTGCAGAGCAAAGGTAAACCATGCATGGAGCTTTTTACTTATTCATTAAGCTGTTTCAGCTGGTAAAGGACATGGACCATCTACATAGAGGGCATCCTGACATAACTGAACACATCCGTGAATGAACCCAGCTGTGTCTTTATGGATACATTGTGTTCCATCATGTAAGCAATACGCCCCGGGTGAGAAGGCACTAAAGAGGAGAGCTCCTACACAAAGCTAATGTCTGTCCAAGAACAGATGTAATGGAATGGAAACATGGCAATCCGAGGTGTACGTTTTAAGGGTTTGTCAAGGGAACCAGGATTATGTCTCACACACACACACACACATACATAGGGTTTCCATGTTTTATGGGGACATTCCATAAAATTAATGGTTTTTATACAAACTATATTTTCAATCCCCTTACAGTAACCCTACCCCTAAATGTACCTCTAAATTTTTCATGAGAAAATTTTGTTTTTAAAACAAATCATTCTGTATGATTTATAAGTTTGTTTCCTCATTAGGACCAAAAGTATCCCACAAGGATTTTGGATATTGCCATCTTTGTGTCCCCATAACGTATGGTACCTGATCAACACACATATATTTATACAGTATGGTTCAAAAGTCTGAGAACCCATTGTGAAAATGCTGCTTTTATATATTTAATATTTTCTCATTTAATACAGATTATATTAGCATAATTATTTCTGTGGAAATTAGATTTTATTCCATTTATTGAAATTATTCAATTTATCATGATTTTCTTTGTTGTAAATGTTTCAAAATCCTTGAACTTGCTGTTTTTTTCTCTCACAGATTTAACTAAAAAAATGAAAACTGAAATTCCAATAAAATTAACAACATGACTCCTTTTTGGTATAAATGTTTCAAAATCCTTTAACTTGCTGTTTACTTACAGAAATCAACATAAGAATTTTTCATATTCCTTTTAGTTGTTGTATGTATTTCAAAATCCTTAAATTTACTGTTTATTTACATATAAAAAAAATAGAATTTTTCTTATTCAGTTTACATCATGACTTTGTTGCAGATGTTTCAAAATCATAAAATTGGCTGTTTCTTTCCAGATTCAACTAAAAAAAAAAACAAAAAAAAAACTGTACACCGTATGTGTTTAATGAATATTCCAGGTTGTTTACAACTTAATACATATGAATAGCATCTGTGGCATTTTCCTTGGCCTCAATGTGTATAAATGAACTGTAAACATTTAAAGTAATAAACACTGGAAGAGACAGCGTAATGAATATAAACATTTAAATGTCACACTGTTTTGAAATCATAACCATAACACTTACACGTTATCCTGGGATTGATGTGACAGAATCACTTTCCAATCCTGTCTGTACAAACTTTCAATTTATGTCATGACAAGACTAAAAATAGCCTGACTGGTTAAGTTTGGTGTTAGTGCAAAATAAATACATAGAACATATTTAAACTAAAATTTAAATAAAAATATACATTTATTTTGCTAAAGAATTATATCAAAGCAAAATATAAGCCTTATATTTATGCTTTTAAGTCATCCAGCCTCACTTGATTTGTGGTTTTCACTGTATGTAAGTGGCTACTAAGTGACATTTAAAAATGCATGACTGTTGAATTAGATTTAAAAAAAAAATCAAACTAGCTGGCATTTATTTAAAAGAATGGTAGTCCAAGAACACTTTTAAAATAAAACTTCTCATAAAAAAATAGCTTTTTTAAGTTTTAAATGATGAAAATACATAAAAACTCAGCTGAAAGGATGAGCTGACATTATTTCCCGCATGCCACAAATGCAGCCCACAGCCATTAAGTAGCTCTCGGTCTGTACTAACACAAGGCCTCACTATTGTTGAGCGCTAATGATGAATAGCTAACTTGCAGGGTCCATGTTGTCTCCTTGATCAATGTTATCTGCAGTTTTTCTGAGATGTGCATTGCGCACCCCACACTCGTCCACTCTCATTGTGTCTCACTTGAGATAATGTCACTGGAAGGGCATGAGGAGCACTTTCATCCCTCTCCACTCTATGGCCGCTCTCAGCTTTTCATCAAGCACACAAGCAGACATAGAGAAGCGTGTTGAAAGGTTATCGCTGGCCTTCAAAGATCAGTATCAAAGACAACACCTTAAGGATACAACCGGCCAAGAATAAAAAAGAATGTGACAAGGAACCATGCTTGACGAAAAGACACGATGTGGCAAAGTAAAGCACAGCTGCAGTGAGAAAAATCAAGAAACTAAACAACACCAACAACAGAAAAATCCTATTGTACCATAAGTTATCAGAAGTATTTCTGAGGACTGCTGTTAAGGCAGTAAACAATGCCCTCAAACCCTGACTAAACTGTGTGATTTCTCTGAACCTTGAAACAAAATGTCTCTCAGGAGATGTGCAGACGAAAGAAAACAGAGCTCATTTGATTTAGAGCACAGTAGTGCAGAGGAAAGACTTGAAAGACATCCGTTTACCAGAGTGAGGCAGGGCTTCCCCCGGCACACTGTAAATAATCTGACATTGACAGGAGCTACAGCGAGAGCAGTCGCAGATAAACCTCTTTAGAGGCCAAAAGGACAAAAAGGACTGAGACGCAGGGATATATGAGACAACCGGGGTGTAAGTACTTTAGGAACTGTACTTCATTACTATAATATAGTTAACAGTGTTAATCTTGTCAATGAAAGTACAGACAAAATATTCATCGAACATGTTTTCCCCACCAACAGAAAAATTTTATAATCATATGTTAGATATTTATGTATTTGTTTGTTTATTTAGGAAAATGATGGTTTTTACATGTTGTACACTGTAAAATGTTAAATAATATGATCAGAATGTCATGGTAACATATGTTGTTGTTTTGTTTGCTATTACTTTAATTAAATTTCAGCTTAATTTTTTAAAGATTCAAACTAATTATACTTCAAAATTTAAGGCAGCAATTAAGTTTTAAGTAGGTGGATTTTTTTTATTATGTTGTCAAATACGTTTATGCATGCTGAAATTAACACATTTTAAAATATATACTGTATTTCAATTTGTTTAAATAAGTTTGATCTGTTACAGTTTAACATGCTTTTTTCATTTTTTCATTTTAAATTTAAAGGACATATTTGTCAAAAGACAGCAAAGTTACTGTATTTTACAGTGTCCTTGTTACGATTAAGTACTGAGTAATATTAATTATGTACATGTTTAGGGTTAGATTGCAACAACTACGTACATGCGAAACAATTATTAAAAATAAAGTGTTATCGACAATTAGAAGAATAAGTTAGTTCTTAATAGGTAATGCTACTTACTGTAAGTATTATTTTGAGGAGTTTTATATGAATACTATTAAAACTGGATACTTTTTTACTTAAAAAAATCTCAACAAAATAACAGGGACTATATAAAACAGGATACATTTTTGTAACATTATATACAGTTGGTATATCTTCATTACTTAAGTGACTTTTGAGTATTCTAGGTACAGTTTAATGTGAAAATTAATCTTTCACTTAAGTACATTTTGGCTAGCTACTAAGAGTTTAACACCCACACCTTCAAAGTAAAATATCTTTTTTTGGAATCAAAACAGTGGGATTTAATTCTGAAAACTTGCTTTACAGGGAGCATTATCAGATTTTCCTTGATTAGATTTCCCCTTTTCCCTCCTAAACATCCAGCATTCAGAAGCAAATGTTCTCAAACATCAATAAAGCTGTTAAACCAACGCAGGCAAAGCAAAGACTAGTCTGCGGGAAAATAATGAAGTAAGCAAAATGTGAAGGGTGCTAGAAAACAGCGGCATGTTGATTTAAATTGTTGTTTAGTTTAAAGAATTAACCAGAACCACATTGCAAAATGTACAAACATTTTGATAATAACAGTATCTTTGCCAATATATAAAATAGGTGTACTAAATGCAAGGTCTTGAAGTGCACTCATGACTAACTGTGCTAAATGAAATGACCTAAAATGAAAGAGTAAATCATATTAACAATATTCCACGATAATACAAACACAAATACATGCTTTTACACATGTACTAAATATAACCATGAAAATGGACCAAAGATGGACATTTACAGAGGCAGCCGGACGGCCCACGTAACTATGGGTTTGACTGATGTGATGTCAGGCTGTGTTATGACATCTCACATAACATTGATCAAAGGTCAGCTGTATGACAGCACTATTATTACCATCACAAATTGTTATCATCTCTCATGACTATTGACAACATCTGTTACAGCCGGCATAAAACAGTC
>JAFVLL020003461.1:0-15063 GCA_021397915.2 Tor tambroides | reverse complement strand
TGACAATCTGATGTCTCGAGTGCCTTTGGGTCTCGCTCCCTGTTTGTGCCATCGATTAGTCTGTCGATCAGTTTCGGTTTGTTCCTCTACACTTGGTATAAACTGTTGAGATTCACTAGATTCACAGGACTCACCGGCTGTATGCTGAGGGGGTCCGTGATGACCATCTGCTGTGTGTTCCATCTGTTTTGGAAGTCCAGCAAGTAACTTTGTTTCAAGAACCGCAATCCTTTGTAGAAGTTTGTGGCAGTTCATGCAGCAGGTAGATTCCATGAGAGGCATTTTCTCTCGTCTGTTTGAATGTAGACAGCTGTATTTTCCGTCTCCGGAATGTAAACTGCTGGCAGTGGGAAGCAAAGAGTCTTCTTTTTCCAAAAAAATTTGTTGTTTGAGCACTGTGCTGATCTGCTGAAGTTAAAATCTTTGAGAGATCCAAGAAAAGTTTAAAAATAGGGAGCAAAGCGCAGAGCGATAAGCAAGAGCGTCCGAACAGTAGCGAAGCCGGAAGCAAAAGGGCTTCGCTACTTTTATACAGCCTATAAAAAAATCAGTCTCCATGCATTTCACAATACTTCAGCATGTTATTCTTATTAAGTGAGGGTCATTTTTTAGTATTTTTTTACCAAAGCAAAGTCTCTGAGAACCTGACAGTTTGTTCTTCTGGAGACTCCAGGAAGGTTGCAGTTCTGGACAATGATGGTGCTGGGGACTAAATGTTTCCTGATGGTTTCTCACCTAATTCTTCACATTAATTCTTAAACCTTTTGCAGTTAACATGTGTCTTTTCTTCTCCAGCTGTTTTTTTTCTGACCCCGCTGACCCAGTGAGCATTTCACTGTCCAATGGTCATGTCTTAACTTAGCAATTTCTGTATTGCACTAGTTTTGAATATTTCTCATGGGGATTTAATAATTTTTGACTTTCAGTCTGAGTTAAACCTCTTTTTTGGCTCATTTTATCTGTAAAAGGAAACCTGCCAAATAATTCTGTACATCTGAATATAAGGAGTTTTTAACTTCCAGCCTTCATTAACAATATCATTTATAAATGATTAAATACAAAATTAATAGTAGTTATTAAGATTGACGTGTTTTGGAATTGGTAAAATGTGCTTGGAAATAAATATCATCAGAATATCAAGGTGCCTGATAATTCTGCACGCGGTGTAGTGTGGAAACACATGAACACTGAGCAGTGTGGGGACTTTGCTGTAAACTATTACATAAATCTTACCTGTTTCATTCACGTATGACTGACGCATTTGAATCACATTAAGTTTATTGATTTGTTTTTGTTAAAACTATATGATCTAAATAGATGGAAAATTTGTATAATTGAAATGCATAAAGTTTCAATTTAGACCGAAACATTTTTTGATTGCATATTTTTGACATCACATCGCAGTCTGTTCATTATCAAAATAAAATACAGTTAAAGAAACAAATTAAAGTTGCACTGCTCAATTGAAATAGTCCCTACAGTCTGTTGTTCAGTGTGACCAGCGCCTCACTGCTGATATAGCCTGTGTGTGAAGAATGATGTTGAAGTGAAGAATGAGTGAAGAACAAAGCTTATAGTTTACATAAATAACATTTTAGCATCCAGATACGTCGCAAATATGGAAACATTTGGATTCAATCAGAATGAGAGAGGAATGAGTTTCGCTTTTAAATTAATTCGTTTTGGCTTGACGTTGATATTTAGCCTAAATACTGTTAACTTTAGAGGATTTGTTGTGGAGAGAAGGGAACTAAAATAGCTTAATTGTGTTGGTGATGTTTATAAACATTTAGTTTATTTACACTGAAAACAAATGTTTAGTCTGTTCAACTTAGAAACTGCATGTCAACTGGTAACATCTACAATAACTGGTTTTGTTTAAATGAAATAAATGATTTAAGGTTACTGATTATATCTGAATTCAACCAACCTGAAAAAAACTAGTTTTACTGAAGCATAACTGTTAGTAGATTTAACTTGATTTCTCCAGTTAGGTAAAATTGCTTAAGTGAAGATGTTGATGTTTTATTGACAATTATAAAGCTGTAAATGTGCATTTCTAAAGTACATTTGATGCAGCTAAAAGTGCTTGAGAAAATTTAATGAGAGGATGATTTTATCATCAAGCAGTGATCACAGTTCACAATGGTGACAGTCAACTCTGAACATCACAAAACAAGCTACTGAAGTCACAAAAAAGGTTTGCATTGATTTTCACCGTTTTTGAGATTCATGCGCTGATTCTTGATCTTTGTGTAAGTCAAAAAAACACAGCTCAAAACACTTCCTATATAACGGAAGAAGAAAATCTTAATATCTGACTGTCACAATATCACGAGACTAACAGATAACATCCTCAGGCATCAGACTCCTGATCACTACATGATGACCCAGTCATCATCAATAAGTAATCAAGATCATCCGATCACAGTTTCTTTCACAACTGTTGCTATAACTGTTGCTTCAGAAACACACAGCTGCAGCAGAAAAACTGATGTTAAATATTCAAGGATCAAGAGCCCAGTTAAAGCAAATGCTTATCTCCACAACGGTGACTTCTTGATTATTTTCAATAAAACATCATCATCTAAACCTCAGTTATTTCTCAATAAGAAGTTTAATATGAAAGAAATAAAGTCAGACTGGACTGTAATAAGTGAGAAAGAGATCTGTTAGTGTTTTCTTGCTGCCAGTCATGTGACATTTTTGTTTAGTTTTTAGACATTTAGTATTTTTTCAGTTTTTTTTTTTTTTTTTTACAGTGGTTACCATTGTGCTGAAGAGTAGCGCTGTCAATTGTAATTTTTACTTAAAATATATAATAACTTCAAATCATAGTTTTTCACTGAACCAAAATTCACTAATCAGCATGGAGCAGGGGTGTGTGTTTTGAATGTGTTCATTCTGAGTTTTACTGGATATTGTTTGTTGGGTCAACGTAATGGATTCAAGTTGATGTAACATTCTCTTGTTTTGTGTTACATAATCTTGTTTGAACTAGGTTACAACAACAAAACTAGAATTGTACGTAATATCAGATAGAAATATCTCCTTAAAGCAACAACTGCACAGGTTCACTTTTTACAGTGTACCAGTATTTTAGCCTACATTATTTCTGAATGTAGTAATAAAATGAGACGTACAACCTACTAATTCAGGCTGTTTTTTCCTTTCAAAACGCTTACAAGTAGACAGTTTTAATCCATGCTGCAAACATTTTTAAATATCTTGAAACAATACTTAATGTCTTTAAAGCATTGACAGTTTTTTTTTTTCTTTTGTTTAATACATTTGGTCAAAATCTCTAAGTGCAAGTACCAAGATCACAAGTTTTTTTTTTTTTTTTTAGATCTAAGTTGTGTATTATATGCTGCAACAAAGCCATTGTTCTTATTGCTTTTAAATTTGTAGAGAACTCAATAGATTTAAAATATAATTTTATTTCAGGTTTGAATAAAAAAAAGAGGTTTGCATTTAGAAAATGTACATTTTTGAATATGGTATTTAGCTAACAGGAAAATAAGGTTTATGAAATAACACTTTTCACAATTAAGAAAACCAAAAATTACATTTCTGTGTGTACATTCAAAATTAGGATCAAGATCAAATCAAGAATGTCACAACAACATGATGTTGTGTAAGAGCAGTTCCAAAATAAATGTAAAGAGGTTTCAGGGTTCTCAAAACAGAAAGAACAGTTGGTATTAACATCATACTTAAGTCTTTTAAGAGAGCACTTATCTGGATAAAATCTATGAATCCAATTAAATGTAGCTTCTCTCTTTTTTTTTTTTTTTTTTTGTAGTTATCAGGTATTTGTGAGTTAATGACCAAACTTTCTTCCAGGGAACATCACTTATAAAACCATTCCAGTAGGAGATTACATAAAAACAGACTCCTCCTGAAACAATTTTCTTATTGTTTGTTTGTTTGTTTGTTTAGATGGCACTGTTTACCTACAAATGTTTTTACATAGATCCACTGAGTGACAAGAGTTTGGAAAGACCTCTAAAAAGCATGAGCGCTCCATGTGGCACTGCATCAGCAACAACTGCAAACTCTTTTGGACTAACAGGAGTTTCATGCTTATCCAAGAACTCAGAAAAATCACAGATTTAACCATTTTGATTGAAAAGTTGAGACACAAAAACAATACCATTTTTAAACCAATTATCAAAGAAAATAAAATTGTGTTTATACAGTAGATTATTATTACAGATTAGATAAGAGGTGTAAAATTGTGTTTAAAAATGAGGGACCAAGCTAACAACATTTGCCTATAAAAAGAGCAGTTTGATATAGAGATGTTCATAATGCTATAATTACAGCGTAATAAGAAACTTCAGACACCATATAGATGAGGGCTTATTGATACAGTTCTTTATCCAATTTATTTTAAAGCTATGATGTGTGTCAGGATTGTATGTATAGGATTGCATGTATGTATAAATTAGTGGTGTCAAAATTAGCGCGTTAACGCATGCGGTTAATTTTTTTCAGATTAACGCGTTAAAAATATTTAATGCAATTAACGCAGGGGCGGGGCTAGGGTTGGCCACCCCATTCACAACTGCTGCCTCTGTCTCTTTTTTCTTGAAAAGGATTGCGTTTATTTAGATGCAGAACGTCTTTATGACCACATCAAATGGGAAAGGTTTCAGACGCGCTCTAACTTCGCCTCCGCACCAGACGCGAGTCAAACGAGCGCGGAAAAGATACTGTGCTCGTAGGGCGCGCTCTTCAAATACACGCACAAAGGTGCCGGCGCGCGCTGTAGCCTGTATCATTTCATATCAAACAGCGAAAGAAACTACTGCATGCAATGTCCTACACTGTAAAAAGTGATTCACTATATTTACTCAATAAAATTGTGTCAACAGATTACAAGCAATATTATTAATTAAATTCAACACATAAAAAATAATTAGAATTAATCAAATGATATGCTTACAAATTATTCATTCACAATAAGTAAAAGTAGCACAAAAAATTAAGTAAGATTTAAACAAAAATATTGGTTTCACTGGACAAAAACACACTATGCTAATGATTACTATGTTATGCATGCCAGGCCAGTAGTTTGCGATCAAGAAACACCCCGCAAAAACATACTACGCATGCACATGGCATCACTTTTTTCACAAATTCATGTTTTTGTTGTTTACTTGGAGATGATACAGGCATCGTGTTCAAAAGCTTGTGTTTCCAGGCCCCCAAAACGGAGTTATTGAAGACACCTGATGTTAACAAAGAATCTCTGAAGGAGAAAATCAATTGTTTTAGGTTACCATTACAGTGGTCAGTGTTTGCTTTAGTTGGGCTCTTGACCCTTGACTCTTTAACATTAGATTTTGTTTGGCTGTTGTAACTAAGACAACAGTTAAGACAAGCCAAGAGAAAAGATGATGGGGTGGTGTTGATTATGTTTTATCATCATTTGTCCTGAATCTCTGACTTGGATTTATCTTATCAATTTCAGCCATCCTGTGATTGTGCAGTATAAGGTCTGGAGATTTTTAAAAGCTCTTCTGATCAAATAATAATAAAAAAGCTTTCATTTAGGCACACAGATATCAAGTATCAGCGTGAGCACCTCAACAATGGTGACCATCAAATGTTGCAGTGCATTCTGGGTGCCACCAATCAAAACTCATCAGTAGCTCCCATCATGCATTGCGGCATGAATAAATTATGAGCTGAATTGTCTTAGTAACTTATTTTATTTTGACTTTTCTTTTTTTGCTGTTTTTAATTGATATTTTTAGTAGCTTGTTTTGTGATGTTGAGTTGATCTGTTTATCTGAATATGCTGTTTGTCACCGTTGTTGAGATTCATACATTGATTCTTGATGTCAGAGTGTGCCTAAAAGTAATTTTCTCCTAAGTTTTTTGATCAGAACAATTTTTAAGAAACCCTTTTAATTTGACTGAAAACTCCAGATAGTATACTGTATAATTACAGGGCTGCTGTAATAAAAGTAAATCTAATTCAGAGATTCGACTTTAAACGAGTTCAGAGATTCAGGTCAAATGATGGTTGGACCATCACCACCCGATCACCTTTTCTCTTGGCTTGTCTAACTGTTATCTAACTCAGTTACAGACGCCAAACAAAATCTAATGTTAAACAGTCAAGTGTCAAGAGCCCAACTAAAGCAAACACTGACCACTGTAATGGTAACCTATTTTTTATTTTTTTCGCCTTCAGAGATTCTTTGTTAACATCACGTGTCTTCAATAACTCCGTTTTGGGGGCCTGGAAACACAAGCTTTTGAACACAATGCCGGTATCATCTCCAAGTAAACAACAAAAACATGAATTTGTGAAAAAGGCGATGCCATGTGCATGCGTAGTATGTTTTTGCAGGGTGTTTCTTGATCGCCAACTACTGGCCTGGCATGCATAACATAGTATTCATTAGCATAGTGTGTTTTTGTCCAACGAAACCAATATTTTTGTTTAAATCTTACTTAATTTTTTGTTCTATTTTTACTCATTGTGAATGAATAATTTGTAAGCATATCATTTGATTAATTCTAATTATTTTTTATGTGTTGAATTTAATTAATAATATTGCTTGTAATCTGTTGACACAATTTTATTGAGTAAATATAGTGAATCACTTTTTACAGTGTAGTTATGCCGTCAGTTAAGGCATGAAGTTACCAAAAAGCTGCCTTAAAACTGCGTGCATGCATGCAATATGTTATATATGCGTCACATTTAAGAACATGTCTCTGAAATGGTTTTAAAAACTGTCCCGAGGCACCCCAGCACTGTCTCCCTCAACTAAAACACCCGATTCAACTCGTCCGCTCATTAGTAGAGACTTTAAGACCTGAAGTGGGTCAGAAAAGGTAAAGAGAGTTGCATGTCAGATCCGCGTCACGTTCAGCAACAGCAGCTTTTAAAGCTATAGCAGGCAAATAAGCTAATAACCAGCTGCTGTGATGTCTATTAATCCAAGAACCAAAGAAAAAAAGAGGAAATCAATAACTTTTATAGCTTTAAGGTGTTCATCTATATTTAACTTAGAATTTAGTGTTTGGTAAGTATTCATTTTCTGTATGTTTCTGCTGAAGGGCACAAGTAGCTAAATATGTAATTTATTATAATAGGTTCATGTGATGATTGTTTTAAGTTCACTTAAATTAGAAGTTAAGTCTATTAATGTTAAAATTAATCACTCTCAATTATACTGTAATGCTGAATGGCTACAATCAATGGTTGAATATTAAGGGGAAAAAACTTTTATAGAGACATCAGTAGTATTGATATCAGTGATGCTGGCCTTCAGTCATAAAAAAGATGCCATTTAAAGAAATATTAAAAATATACTGTCTTTATGTTGTTTGTACATTGTGCATTTGAAGACTGAATGTGAAATTATTGCAATATAAAAGTATATTTAAAAACTTTAATGTTAGGTGGCATTAATCGTGATTAATTTTAGAAAAATGTGATTAATTAGTTTTTTTTTTTTTTTATCGATTGATAGCACTAGTATAAATACATTGTAGGTGGTTTGAGTTATTTAAATATATAAAGTATATAAAACCAGATATATTAATCATAAAAGTTAACAACTGTCTTAATATATACCTCATCTATTTGCATTTTTAACATAAACTACACATGAAAAAGTATCACTTTTTGAATGTTTTTATGAAATAATGCACACATTTAACCAGATTTATTGTGGATTTTGCACTTTTGAGACACTCCCTAACTTGACATGCCCAAGTGGGGATAGTTGTGAGGACTTTTTCTACTTCTGATGCTTAAAACGATTACATCATCGAATAATATTATTATTAATTATGATATTATGCTTTTAAATGTGATCTGAATGAGATACAGCATGATCCATGACTATTATGTGATTATATATAAATTAATGCTGAGCAAAAGAGCGAATGTCTAAGAATGTCCGATATAAAACCAACTTTACCACGATTCGGTGTTGACAGTTTTACCGGTGAGAAGCCACGACACGTTATGTCACTTGCCCACCGCCCCCAACATCGTTTTTATTTTTTATAGTGATAAAAATAATTAAGTTCAGTAAGAGAACAGACACTACAATTAAAAGTGAACGCGGCTGCTGAACTACAGTCGCAGATCAGATTTCATTTATCACGTGAGGAGAAGCTGACAAGAAGAGTGAGGTGAGACATACAAGACCATGCAGAAGAGTTTCAAAACGACATGCAAAAACGCCTGTTTTAAAAATATTTTGGATTTTGAAAAGCATGTTGACTTCTGCCATTTATCTGAGGTGATATTGGAAGTTTTTTTTTAAACATTCCTTTCTTATTTATTTGGTTCCACAGTGTTTACTGATCTTCAGTTTTGTATACCTAAACTTTGTGTAAGTTATTTATTATTTTATATTAGGCATATAGCATGGTGTATTTTTATTAGTTTTGTTAATGAAAGTTCTATGTTCTATGTTGTATTTTCTTATTGATGCTGTATTGCCGCTAATTTGAAAGTGAAAGTAAAATGTGCACGGCGCTTTTACGAGCTATTTAAAACAGAAAGATAATGAGGAAAGGAGGGAAAACTCCACAAACTGTCACATGTCCATTAACCGGTGGGAAAATTTCCTGACCGTCACAACCCTAACATTAGCTACATTAAAAACAGATAGGCACTATCTGAATGGGTTCCTTTGGAGACCGGAACAGAAGAGCATTCAATCAGAATTTGTAATGGTGGCGCTCATCGTTTACTCAGGAAAAAGGTCTATAGATTAAGACAATTTTTAACTTTCATATGATTAGTATATCTGTTATAAATATGTAAGTAAACAGAATCTCTTAATGAAATAAATATATTTAACTTTGTGGTTGTTTTATCTAAAGAGCTCAATCAGCTACAATGTATTCAAACATATAGGACTTGGCACTTCATCTGTGTCACGAATCCAGTCCATGAACTTCCGTTAACTCCCCACCAGAGGTCATTCTTCCATCACATTGACTCTCACACCACACAGGCTGTCATATATTACCCTGGACTGCATTTCCCATCATTCATTGCACTAAGTACACACAGCTGATTTCACTGATCACCCAATCACACACGCTACTTAAGCCATGGACTTCCTCTGTCTTATCGCCGAGTATTGATCTGCGTTTAGCTCTCTCCCAGCGCTAGCTGCTTTACCGTGCCATTCCGTGTTTCTGTTGTAGTTCCAGTATTTGTATTGCGTTAATCACTCTCATAGCGATAGCTACGTTTACGGAGCTCTCTCTGTTATCATAGTCTTGCCTTGCCTTTTGTGATTTCCTGTGTTTTGATACCTGCCCGTGTTTCCTGGATTTACCCCTAGCCTAGCCCTTTGGACACTGTTCGCTCCTCGTTTGGATCATTGCTCTCGTACCTGGATTACCCCTTCTGTCAAGCCCCTTGGATATTGTTCGCCGATCGTCGACCCACGCTTGCCTTAGGACTGCTCTTGTGTCTTGCCCACGATATACCTGTTTGCCATTGTTCGACCTTGCCTGTTTATTGACCATGTTTTATAATAAAGCTTCACAAATGGATCCGCACGCCTTACGTCCTGTTTGCTCCGTTACAGAATACTCGGCCGCACAAGGATCCAGCAGCTTTTTTGAGGAACATTGGCCAGGTATGGACACAGCAAGAATTTTGTTAGCCCTTAAACAAGGCTCGCGATCGCTGGAGAACTATATCCGCAAATTTTTAGCCATTGCAAACTACTCTGATCTACCGGACTGTTTGTTAATAGAGTTTTTTTGTGATGGCATTAATCAACCACTGCAATCTGAGTTTAGACGCGAGGGTCCATGTGCGTCACTCGCTCAGTTTATGGACTATGCTTTATTGACTGTTGGTTCAACGTTCACTGTGGGGGTCGCGGAGGAACGAGACACCGCACCCAATTGTGTGATCACAGCTGCGCTAGAGCACGCTCACAAAATGGCGGCCACAACAACACCCCGTAGCGTCATTGCTGCCAGTCACGAACCAAGTACAGTCCCAGTTAATGTTAAAGAGCCAAGCCAAGCCACAAGTGATCATCGTGAGTCAAACCAAGCCACAGTTGATCCTCGTGAGTCCAGCCAAGGCACAGTTGATCGTCGTGAATCACACCACGCCTCAGCTCATCAGCCAGAGTCACACCACGCCTCAGCTCATCAGCCAGAGTCACACCATGCCTCAGCTCTCCAGCCAGAGTCTCTTCACGCCTCAGCTGTCCAGCCAGAGTCTCTTCACATCTCCGCTGACCTTCCAGAGTCTCGCCACGTCTCCGCTGACCTTCCAGAGTCTCGCCACGTCTCCGCTGACCTTCCAGAGTCTCGCCACATCTCCGCTGACCTTCCAGAATCTCTTCACGTCACCGCTGACCATCCCGAACCACGTCACGTCATAGCTGATCAGCCAGAGTCTTCTCATGTCCTGTCTGCCACACCCAGATATTCAAGGTCAGTGCTTCGATTTCCAAGTCTGATTTCCAGTGTGAGGGATGCACCTCTGGTGTCTGCACACGCAGCTGGTATCTGCACACGCAGCTGGTATCCCCAAACCAACTCACTCTAGCTCTCCTGTTCTTGAACTGATTCCCTTGCCTGAAGCACTTCCCTTGATGGGGATTGTTTTATGTTGCATCTGGGTTGCGTACACCCCCATAGAACTCCCAGAGGTAATGGTGGCCACTATTATGTCTTCAGAGGTGGCGGCTGATGCTGCAGAACCTCCTGAGGTAGTGGTGCCCATTGCCGTGTTCCCCGAAGTGATGGTACCTGCTGCAATTTCTCCAAAGGTGGCAGCTGATGCTGCAGAACCTCCTGAAGCGGCGGTACTCTCTTCAATTCCTTGCATGGTGGTGGCGCCCAGTAATGCACTCCCAGCCTGTCATGTCACGGTCGAAGGTACCATTGCTAAACTCTCTACTTTTGTTGAAACTTCTGATGGTACTGCTGTAGAACCTTTAGAGGTGGCGGCATTTGCTGCAGAACCTCCAGAGGTGTCAGTGGTATCCACGTATCAGTCCTCGTCCTGCCCTGTCACGGCTATGGAGGCCGTCTGTGAATCCTCGTCCTGCCCTGTCACGGCTATGGAGGCCGTCTGCGAATCCTTGTCCTGCCCTGTCACGGCTATGGAGGCCGTCTATGAATCCTTGTCCTGCCCTGTCACGGCTATGGAGGCCGTCTATGAATCCTTGTCCTGCCCTGTCACGGCCACGGAGGCCGCTTTTGAACATTTGCCCTGCTCTGAACCAGCCATGGTGGCTGATTGTGAACTGTCTGTCTGTCTCGTCTCAATTAATGTGTCTGATTTCGAACTGTCTATCTTGAGCCCAGTTAACCTAGTCATTGCTAAAGAAACCATTAGTGAACCATCTGTCTCATCAGTATCAGTCAATAAGTTTCCCTTTGAACTATCTGTCTGTCTTGCTCCCACTGAATCTGACTGTGAAATATTTGCCTGTCTAATATCACTTACTGAAATGTTTGCCAGACCAGTCTCAGCCAGTGCACCTGGTTTTGATCTGTCAGCAGGTCCCCTGCTCCCAGAGGTGTCTAATTCTGAATCATCTGTCTTACCAGTCTCAGTTTGTGAATGTAATCCTGAATTAACTGTATGTCCTGTTCCAGTCCATGAGTCTAATATTGAACTGCCTGTTTTGCACCAGGAAACTAAAAATGCACCTCATGTCTGTCCTGTTAACCCTGTCACTGCCACAGAGACCATTTATGAACTTCCTGCCTTTCTGGTTTCAGCTAAAAAACCTGATTCTGAGCCTAGTGTCAGTTCTGATTCAGTCAGTAGGTCTGATGTTAAACCTTTTGTCAGTCCAATTTCTGATAATGGGAACAGTCTGTCTACTTAACTGTCATCACTGAACTATCTGTCAATCCAGTGTCAGTCAATGCATCAATTTGTGAACTATCTAATGGTTTATACTTTGCAGTTAAATCTGATTCAGAATTGTCTGCTTATCCTGTCTCAACTAGTGAACCTGTGGGTGAAGTATTTTCCTGTCCAGTTTCAAGCAGCGAGCTTACTTATGAACTGTCTGTCCCCTCAGTTGTCACTAGGGAAAATATTGATGGACTTGTGTTCCCTGCCCCGGTCCTTGAGACCGTGTATGCTCTCTCTGTTTTGTGTGTCTCAGTTTCTCCTAGGCTCCGATCTCTGCTGTGGGTTCCTGATCCGTCGTGGTGTTCTCCTGTTCCGCCATGGTGCTCTCCTGATCCGTCGTGGTGCTCTCCTGATCCGTCGTGGTGTTCTCCTGTTCCGCTGTGGTGCTCTCCTGATCCGTTGTGGTGTTCTCCTGTTCCGCTGTGGTGCTCCCCTGATCCGTTGTGGTGTTCTCCTGCTCAGTATGCTCCGCCGTGGAGGTCTTCTGCCCTTGTCTGCTCCACCCTGGTGGGCTCCTGCTCCGTCTGCTCCGCCCTGGTGGGCTCCTGCTCCGTCCCTTGTCTCCGGCTCCGCTCTGGTTCCCTGCTCCGCCTTGGTTCTCTGCTCCGCCCTGGCCTCCTGCTTCGCCGGTTCTGCCTGGGTGTCCTGCTCTGCCGGCTCTGCCTCAATCCCCGGTCTTCCCACTTCCACGTGGTCCTGGCCCTCCATCCCTCCCCCTGTTCCGCCTCTGCTCCACCACCCACCTGGATTTTAATGTTTTAGGAGCGTCTGGAAGCCGCTCCTTGAGGGGGGCTCTGTCACGAATCCGGTCCATGAACTTTCGTTAACTCCCCACCTGAGTACTGCTCTTCCATTTCCACATTGACTTCTTTATAAATTATATTGAATGTTTATGAGGACATTCTTTGGACTGTATTTCCATCATTCATTGCACTAAGTACACACAGCTGATTTTACTGATCACCCAATCACACACTAGCCTAAGCCATGGACTTCCTCTGTCTTATCGCCGAGTATTGGATCTGCGTTTAGCTTCTCTCCCAGCGCTAGCTGCTTTACTGTGCCATTCTCAGTAAGCTTGCCAGTTCAGTATTTGTGGCTGCGTTTATCACTCTCATAGCGATAGCTACATTTACGGGGGCTCTCTCTGTTATCATAGTCTTGCCTTGCCTTTTGTGATTTCCTGTGTTTTGATACCTGCCCGTGTTTCCTGGATTTACCCCTAGCCTAGCCCTTTGGACACTGTTCGCTCCTCGTTTGGATCATTGCTCTCGTACCTGGATTACCCCTTCTGTCAAGCCCCTTGGATATTGTTCGCCGATCGTCGACCCACACTTGCCTTAGGACTGCTCTTGTGTCTTGCCCACGATATACCTGTTTGCCATTGTTCGACCTTGCCTGTTTATTGACCATGTTTTATAATAAAGCTTCGCAAATGGATCCGCACGCCTTACGTTCTGTTTGCTCCGTTACAATCTGAACTGAAAGACTGAAGGACCCTGGGTGATTATTATTGTTGTCCTGACACACATCATTCACAAACTGGATTTCATGTATTTTGGGCAAAATTTTCAAATATTCAAATCTATTTAACTTCCTGATCACGTGACCTCATGTTGCCACACCCACTGTATTATATTCACACATTATATGTTCATGATTGTTTTTTTCTTTTGAAAATATATTTGTTGTTTTTAGACAATTTTTTGAATTGGTGAAAAATTGTTTAGTTCTTGGTCATGTGACCTGATATTGTTACAGGCTGGTTTATATTCACAAACATTTCTCAAACAAAAATATTTTCATTGCTATATTATTTGGATATCAAACACGTATTTAAGTAGTACTATAGCAATTTTTGGTAAAGCCCTTGTGTAATTTGGTGGGTCCAGGCCTCAATGGCATTTTCTGAGAAATGCATAAAATAGGAATTTTATGTAGAAAATGTAAGAACCATTATAATTTGGTTAGGGTTTTTCTTTACGGAGTGTCTATTTACACTAAGTGCAAATAGCCCGCCTTGTTGGCAGAGGCTATTTATACTAACTCCACCCACCAACATGTGATTGGGGTAGTCAACCATACATATCTATGTAGTGAACACTCCAAAAGATGCTCATCAAACATCAGTTCCAGCGGTGTAGGTGGCAAGGTGTGTGCTTTTTGACACGATTGAGCCGTGTTCGAACCTGCCTGTTGCCAAACTTTTTTTCTCCCTTTTCAAATCTCATATCATATTGTAAAGGCATTTATTTTCAATAAAAATGAAGGAAATAATCAAAAAGTAAAAAATATCAGGTATTAAAAAAATCGGGTAGGGTTAGGGTGTAGGGCAGGCATTATTATCCCAATAAGGTGGCATCCATTTAATAATTTGAATTAAAATTAAAATTTACACTCAAAACGTTATTATTGCGTACTGTTTTATAATGTACTACAATGCTGAGGTGCAGATAATTACCACTATTTGAAAGTAGTAAAATCTTACTATTTTAACATAGTGTAAATATAATCTGGGTCCGACGGTAAAGTGCCCTTGCGGTCCGGTGCCCTCAGTCTGCGATTTCTGCCGAGGGTAGAGGTGTGCGATATGAAGATTTTTGATCGTGGACGATAAAAATGTCTCCAAGATCTTCTTTTGAAGAAATATCCTAGTATCACGCTACAGGGCACATTCTCTCAGCTGCAGTTCTGACGCCGCCGTCTCTATATACTGTACAACGCGACATACATTCACATCAGTGTTAACTCAGCGGTAGAGTTACTCTCACGGGACACTGCACTTATTCACAATCACAAAAATACATTATTTGCATCTGCTTTAAAGCCTTACTGGTTAAACATTTCATTCGTGTGCTGTTCTGACAAGCGCCTTTTTCTGAGTAAATACACCAAGCGCGCTAAATAAAAAGCCCACCAAACAGCGTCTGATTACTGAACTAAGTTATGTTTTATGCTAATACTGTCAAAACACACAAGGTTTATATGTAGACTCAGTTGGTTATGTCTAAAATGAAAGTAAACAGCTGAGAGAAACGAATATTATTAGCCTGTATGTTAGATGCGTGCAACTCTTAAAGGGACAGTACTAAACATGCTGCCGACTGTCATTAAAGGGATAGTTCACCCTAAAATTTAATTTCTGTCATTATTTACTCACTCACATG
>JAFVLL020003460.1:0-26735 GCA_021397915.2 Tor tambroides | reverse complement strand
GGAGCTTCTATGGGAATTATTTGGTTTTGTTTTGTTCTTTGATTTGGGCGCCACTTAAGTTCCTTTTCCCTAGGTTGATAATTTCGTTTTGGTAACTTTTCGTTAATTTAACTTTTATTATTTTCTTTCTCTTTATTATATTCATTCCAGCAATTGTAAATAGTGCATCCCATTCATATTTCCTTGTGGCTTCGGCTTTATGTAATAAATTATTCGCAATCAAGCTTTATTCGTGTTTTTGGTCATTTCTCCGCCTGGTTCCATCCATCCAGCAATAAACCAATCTTCTAAGTGTTACGAACCAACCCTAGGCTTTTCAAGTTCGTAACAATCGGTGACATTTTATTCCATAACGTTACAGTTTTGATGCTATTTTATATCTGATGATCGTGTCAGATTACATGTGGAAGCATCTGTTGTTTTGGTTTCTTCACTTGTGTTTTTGGAAATTCTGTACAGAAGATGTGTACTAGCGCCCCCTACCATATAACAATTAAAACACGGATTCTAGGAGCACAAGTTTTTCTAAGTATGTCAAGTATACTTAAATGTCATTAAGTATATTTCTGAGAAGTACATAAAGCCCATTTCTGTGAAATACATAAAAAGTAGACTAAAAGTATACTTTCCTATTTTATAGTTTAAAAGTATACTAATAACACACTTGAATAAACTTCTTTTTTTGTAAGGGTACATTTAACAAAGTGACTAGGCTATATCTCACAACTGTGACATTAATTCTCAAAATTGCAGCTTTGTTTCTCAAAATATGTGACTACATTTAACAAAGTGACTATATCTCGCAATTGCGACTTTGTCTTACAACTAAGACAACTGACTGTATCTTGCAATTTTGACTTTGTGTCATAATTGTAGCTTTATTTCTTAAATTAAGACTTTGTATCCCATAATGTGACTATCTTAAAATTGCGACTTGATATCTCACAAAGACTGTATCTAACAATTGCGACATTATTATTATTAATTTAATTTCTTATTTTAAAAGGTCTTCCCTTTTTTATCCTTTTTAATTTAAGTGGAAACAGGTTTTCATAGTTTTTAAAGTTTCATAGTGTCCCAATTCCTGTTACTACTTAAAAGTGTCTCAAAATGTCTTAGTCAGACCGGCCACAGTCACTGACCTGATTAATATAGCACATGAATCCAGACAGCACAATCTCGGCAGCACAAATATTTTTGGCTAGCTGCAGCAAGTACCAGCAGCTGAGGTGTAAACGTCTGTCTGGAAACGAGTCAGTAAGTTACCAGGCTGATTCAATGTTCTTGAGGAAGAATTAATGACTGTAGTTGTCAGGTGAGTGACATTAACAGTGTTCAGAGTTTGTTTGAGGCACTTAAAAGCAAGTCAACTAGCTGTGCAATTATTTAAATGAGTCACCTATTGACTGTAAACTATTTTGGATAAACCCCTAAATGGCATGTAAAAAGGAAACAAACTGCCTCTTCCTGTAAGAGGTTCTTGGCCGGAGTAAGCTGAAATGTGGACTAGATTTTATGATGATATTTGAAAGTCTGGCTACACTAATCTACTGTCAAAAATCTGAAACAAAGGGCCCTGTAGTTTTCATTAATAAAAAGCTTATTATAAACAATGACATCTATGTAATCAGATTACAAAAAATAAGTACTTGTTGTTACATTATATTACACTTTAAGTGTACTATAGTTACTATTTTTATTGATTCCATGATTATATAGTATTCACCAAACAGCAATAAATAATTTATAACTTTCTGATTCTCCCTAATTCTTCATATTCAACATTCAAATGTTCCTTTCTAAAATAACCTAGCGGTTTTCCGGTCTTCCAGTTTTGTGGACATTCACACAAAGACCAGTCTCTAGTCAGCTGGCTAGGATTACACAGAAAATCGAGAGGCCACACAGAATTTGACAACTGGATTTACAAAAACCATTTCAGTTTTAATAAGTGTTTTCTCAGCATTTCAACATTGCATCAACTACTGAGGAACACATTAATTTTTATTTGAATTATTACTCTGAGGACTATTTTACCATGTATGTATTACTGTCTCTGAAAAGTTTTTGTCTTTCAGACACAATTATTTTAAAATGATTTGTTTTGATTTTAAATTTTAATGATGTAACTAAATATTAGCATTTTGTTAAACTCAGAAACCCAAAGCAATTTGGGAAACCTTGACATAATGTAATGTTTAATGCATTTCATGTTGTTAATAACAAAATGGAATATATTTTCTTTCTTTTTGTATTTTTATATCAATATGGAACAAGACTAACTTGTTAATTTAAATCAATGTGATAAATGAGTTAGGTCAAAAGTAATCTAAAAGTAATCAAAATGTAGTCTGATTAGATTGTGCGCACTGTAATGGATTACGTTACTAACTACAATTTTTGTCATGTAAACAGTGACATACGTAATCTACCCAGCACTAGTAATTTGATTGTACCAAAATGTACAAATGAGTTTTTACATATTCATACAAATTTACCACATCATAAATTACTTTGCCATTAATTTTAAAGAGACTGTGTTGCTTATTTATTTATTTATTTGTTTGTTTGTTTGTATCATTGTGCATGTCAGGAAAGTTACCAGGTTTGTTATCTTTACATGATAGTAAATATAATTTAGTATAACTTTTCACAGACAGGTTAATAAGATATTTTATGATGCTGATCACAAGTACATATATACAGTGCCCTCCACTAATATTGGCACCCTTGGTAAATATGAGCAAAGGTGGCTGTGAAAATAAATCTGCATTGTTTATCCTTTTGATCTTTTATTCAAAAAATTCACAAAATTCTAACCTATCATTGAAGTAAAACAATTGAAAGTGGGGAGAAAATCTCATGATAAAATAAAAGTTTTTCTCCAATGCATGTTGGCCACAGTTATTGGCACCCCTGGAAATTCTTATGTGTAAAATATGTCTGAAGTATATTCCCATTCATATTAAATTTTTTTTAGCATACCAGGTAGACTAGGAGCATGAAATTGTCCAACTATGACTTCCTGTTCCAAAGGATTATAAATATAAAGAAAACTAAGGCCAAAATCCCTTAATCATCCATCACAAGGAGTAAAACCAAACAATAAAGTTCTGATGTGCAGAACAAGATTGCTGAGCTTCACAGAATAGAAAGCTGATGTAAGACAAAAGCTAAAGCATTGAAAATCCACATTTCCACCATCAGGGCAATAATTAAGAGGTCCCAATCAACTAAAGATGTTACAAATCTGCCTGGAAGAGGACATGTGTCTATATCGCCCTAATGCACGGTGAGGAGGAGAGTTTGAGAGGCCAAAGACTCTCCAAGGATCATAGCTGGAGAATTGCAGAGATTAGTTGAGTCTTGGAGTCAGAAAGCCTAAAAAAATATATACATATCTAACAGCCCTTACATCACCACATACTGTTCAGGAGGGTTTCAAGAAAAATTCTCCTCGCTCATCCAAAAACAAAATCCAGCATATTCAGTTGTCAGACACGACTGGAACTTCAAATGACACTGGCTTCTATGGTCAGATGAAACTAAAAAAAGAGCTTTTTGGCAGCAAACCCACCAGATGGGTTTAGTACAAACAGGGATAAAAAGTACCCCATGCCCACGGTTAAATATACTGCTGGATCTTTAATGTTGTTGGCTTGTCTTTCTGCCAGAGGTCCTGGACATCTTGTTCAGATACATGGCATCATGGATTCTCTCAAATACCTACAGATAAAAAAATCTAAAGATGTCTACCTCTGTTAGAAATCTTATAATGGGCTGTGGTTGGATCAGGACAATAATCCAAAACAATCATCAAAATCAACACAAAAATGGTCACTGAGCACAAAATGAAGCTTTTGCCATGGCCTTCCCAGTCCTCTGACCTGAACCCTATAGAAAATGAGTGAGGTGAACTAAAGAGAAGAATCACCAACATGGAGCTGTGAATCTGAAGGATCTGGAGAGATTCTGAATGAAGGAATGGTCTCTGATCTCTTATCAGGTGTTCTCCAAACTCTTCATGCATTACAGGAGAAAACTCAGGGCTGCTATCTTGAGAAAAGGACATTGCAATAATTGGGTGCCAATAATTGTGGCCAATATGAACTAGAGAAAGCATTTATTTCACAATGAGATTCTCTCCCCCCACTTTCAATTGTTTTACTTAAATGATAGGTTAGAATTTTGTGATTTTTTTTTAATGAAAGATCAAAAGGATAAAGAATGCAGATTTATTTTCTCAGCCACCTTTGCTCATATTTACCAAGGGTGCCAATATTAGTGGAGGGCACTGTATATATATATATATACAGGCGCATCTCAGAAAATTAGAATATGGTGAAAAAGTTCATTTTTTCTTGTAACTTATTTCAAAAAGTGAAACTTTCATATATTTTAGATTCATTACATGTAAAGTAAAACACTTCAAAAGTTTTTTTGTTTTGTTTTAATTTTGATGATTAGAGCTTACAGCTCATGAAAGTCAAAAATCAGTATCTCAAAATATTAGAATATTTACATTTGAGTTTCAATAAATGACCATCCATACAGTATAAATTCTGGGTATCTCTTGTTCTTTGAAACCACAATAATGGGGAAGACTGTTGACTTGGCAGTGGTCCAGAAGATAATCATTGACACCTTTCACAAAGAGGGTAAGTCACAGAAGGTCATTACTGAAAGGGGTGGCTGTTCACAGTGCTGGAGTGCTGTATCAAAGCATATTAAATGGAAAGTTGACTGGAAGGAAGAATTTGGGTAGGAAAAGGTTCACAAGCAGCAGGGATGACTGCAAGCTTGAGAATACTGTCAAGCAAAGCCGATTCAAACACTTGGAAGAGCTTCAAAAGGAGTGGACTGAAGCTGGAGTCAGTGCATCAAGAGTAACCACGCTTCAAGAAAAGGGCTACCAAGCCACTTCTGAAACAGAAACAATGTCAGAAGCATCTTACTTGGGTTAAAGAGAAAAAGAACTTGACTGTTGTTCAGTGGTCCAAAGTCCTAAAAGTAAATTTTGCATTTCATTTTGAAATCAAGGTCTGGAGTCTGGAGGAAGACTGGAGAGGCACAGATTCCAAGCTGCTTGAAGTCCAGTGTGAAGTTTCCGAAGTCATCGATGATTTAGGGTGCCGTGACATCTGCTGGTGTTGGTCCATTGTGTTTTATCAAGTCCAAAGTCAATGCAGCCGCCTACCAGGAGATTTTGGAGCACTTTATGCTTCCATCTGCTGACAAGCTTTATGGAGATGCTGATTTCCTTTTCCAGCAGGACTTTAGCACCTGCCCACAGTGCCAAAACCACTTCCAAGTGCTTTGCTGACCATGATATTACTGTGCTTGATTGGCCAGCCAACATGCCTGACCTGAACCCATATGGAATCTGAGATATTTTGAAGAGAAAGATGAGAAAGTCGATCCAACAATAGAGATAAGACTCAATAGTGCCTCAGCAGTGCCACAGGCTGATCGCTTCCATGCCACACCTCACTGATGCTGTCATTTGTGCTAAAGGAGCCCCAACCAAGTATTGAGTGCATAAATGAACATACTTTAAAGAACTTGAACTTTTCTGTTTTGCAAATCCTTTTTTTGATTGATCTTAGGAAATATTTTAATATTTTGAGATACTGATTTTTGACTTTCATGAGCTGTAAGCTCTAATCATCAAAATTAAAACAAAAAAACTTTTGAAGTGTTTTACTTTACATGTAATGAATCTAAAATATATGAAAGTTTCACTTTTTGAAACAAGTTACAAGAAAAAATGAACTTTTTCACGACATTCTAATTTTCTGAGATGCACCTGTATATATATACAAGTATATACATGTATATATCTGGGCATGTATTCCACTCTCTTGCTTTCATTTCTATAATACAAAGTATACTATAGCATAAATATATGTATATTACAAATGTTACTGTAAATAATAATATCTAATAATAATTTTGATAATAATTTTTATTATTAATATTTCAACTGAAGACTTTTTCAGTACACATCATTTTATTTTGGGGGCCTGTTCAGTGTTTATTATATTTAAGGATTGTGTCTGTAATGTGTCTTTATCACCTTCAGTTGACGTGTTTAAGTAAGGATGATTGTAATGCTTCTTGCTTTAGTTGTGAGGGTGCGGTTGTGGTGGTTGGCATGATGGGAGATTTGCACAAAAATGAAGATGCTGTTCTAATTAATCCTGAAACCAATGAGTACCCACAATGACACATTCTCTGTCCCTCTCATACACACAAACATCACACACACTCTTACTCACCGCAGAGGGCTGTGCTGTGGCTGCAGTTTAAAATGGCTGACTGTCACGCCATACCCTGGTCCTCTGGGCCGATTTCACTCTAATGTACCGAGGGCTTTTGAGGGTGGAAGAAATTATGGCCTATGTTCTTTAAATGAACTTTCTGTACTGGGAATGTTTTATTTGAGAAATAAACACAATTGCACACACGTTCAGAGAGTTACGTGTCTGTGCGTGAACAAATGTAAAGCGTGCAACGTGTGATTTTCTTGGCCTGTCTTTATCATGCTCTGTCTTCTTGCAAGCCATTTTCAACAGTGTTGGATATTGTGTATGTTTATGCATGTGGATATTTTTGTGTGTGGTCGTGTTTGTGCGTGCTTCAGGCTATGATCTGAGTCACAGCCTGAAAAAATTAAATGTCCAAACAAGCAGTCCCCGAGCAAGGACAAATGCTATGACAAGCAGAACTAGGACTTGCACAACTACTCGTTTTTACAAGTTATGTTTAACTAATTGCCCAGAAAAATGTTCGATTGGTTGCCAATCCTGTCAAAATTGTAGGTGTTTGCAGAACCAGTTTTAATGCTTTTTTATGAACATTTATGATATGAAACCTATTAGATGTCTACACTGGGAGAAAATGTGAGCAAACTGGGACCAAGCTTTCAAGCACAACTGAAAACATGTGATTCATGTACAGACCCAACACACTGAGCTGTGACAGAAACAACATCACCAGCATAAAGCACTAAATTTGTGAAACTTTGCTATAAATTTAGTCAAAAAGGTTGAAAAAATGCAAGATACAGTACAAAGATAAAGATAAACAGCTTTACTGTAAACCAGCAGAATTTAATAATCAAGCTTCATTCACCCACACATACAGGTGGCAGTATAATAAACACTAAGACCACTAGGATAAAGAAGATCCAGCAAAAGTGTGTGTGTGGTAGCACAGGTACTGCAGTGTACATCCTACAATGTGAGGAAACTGTCAAAAAGAGAACAGCAGATCATCTCAGTTTATACAGTAGAACTGGAAGCCATAATACTAGGCCTGCAGTGGATAGAACAAAGGAATAAAAACAATGTAGTAGTTGCATCTGATAGTTTGTCTGCTCCCACAAGTATTAGATATGGGAAATCATGCAGACTTGATATTCTAAATGAAATATATAAAACAATAAATAGATTGCATAAAAAAAGATTACATAATGTAATTGAGTTCCTGCACATGTAGATAAGAAAGGAAGTGAAGACGTGGATTTATTAGCCAAACAGTCTCTTAAATGTCAAACAGTAGATTTGCAGATTGCATTAAGTAAAGCTGGAGCTAAAACCATAATAAAAGTTTATGAACAAGATATATGGCAGGAGTATTGGGATGTTAATGACACAGGAAGGCATCTCTATAATATTTAAAGCACAGTTTGTGTTGGAAGAGAGATGAGTAAAAATCTAAGGCAAGAAGTAGTCATCACTCATCTCAGAATAGGACATACAGGACTCAATAAGACACTTCATTTAATAGGTAAGCATAACAAATGTTTGTTCTACTGTAGTTTTTTCATCCTATTGCTTGTAATTAGTTTCTTATTCTTTTTTTTTAATCGCTGTTTACTTGTCTTCAGTGATCTTGAGTTTTTTTTTTATTTTATTTACGCTAGTATTATTTGTTGTGATACTGACACTGTTGACAATAATTATTACATTTCAAACGTTTTGATATCATAAAGACCTTATTTAAAGCAAAAATAGTTACTATAAAATATAACTATAATATCGTGATATATATCGTTACCATGAAATAAAATTACTCATATCGTGATATAATTTTGGTCATAATTTTGGCAGAAATGTTTGTACTGGATTATTTTTAAATGATATTAAACTGTCTGAAAACAAAACAGGGTTCAGAACCTCACTAAATATATTCACCTTGATCCATTCATGTTCATAATAAAACATATGAACTATCTGTAAAACTGTTTCTTAGTTAAATATGTCAACATTTAAACCACTGAAATGCAATATTTACATTTAAAATCCGACATGTTCTCTAAAAAATCACTGGTGTGCAATGAATCTTGGGATAGTCTGGGCCATGAAGGATCCATTCGTTGTATTCTTCGTTGCCTGGTAAATGAAGGATGCATTTCGAGGCCGCAGTTTGAGGGAGCCTTTGAATTGGGACAGCATTTATCGTGCCACAGTGGTTTTTGAATGCAGCCTTCAAAGGATGCAGCCCCTGAATTGGGACACAGCTTATTATTGTTGCTTATGAGTTTTACAAAACCCTTGCCCTAAATATAAAACATTGACATGTAACTCAACCATTTTGTGCTATGGACACAAATTGCTTGTTTAAAAGAAATGGGCTGTCACTTTTTTAAGTGTTCGAATGTATGAATTTTGGTTGCTGAACAATAAAATAGCCGGAAAAAAATTCCTGTAGAGGTTTTGGGATGGGCTATTTTGATTTAGGCCATCTAGCAACCTAGTGTTGTGGTGGTGGCTTTTTACATGAGTTAAAAAAATATTTTCTCTCCCTTTTTATGTTTTGGAAAGTTCCTGAAAATGAGCCGGAGCTGGTGTGGTGTGTGTGTGCGAATTGTTGGCAAGTTTGTCTGGCTGGGTAGATTTGCCGAGGTGTTGTCTGGATGCCTGTGAGCGACGGTGGTGTCCTGTTTCGCGCAGTCCCATCTGAGATCCCGTGGAAGCACCTGTGTCTCTTCTTTCTCTCCAGACAGCTACAGGCATATACTGAGAGGTCAAGACCGCCGGGACGGGTGAAAATTCCACTATCCCACTCACTTACAGCATTTCGTGCCCCAGACACAAGAGTTTGCACATCACTAGCAAACCTCAGCAGACTATACATCTGCTTTCCCTCTCGCTCCTAGAGAAAAGTGTATACTATGTGGGAGGGGGAACACAGACAGCTGGATAATTGCCTGTCTAGCTGCACTGGGAGCAGCTTTTATAGGCTAATAAAGTTCTCCTTTATAGATATAAACCTGTTTATTATCGCACAAGTCTCCATTGATAAAACTTTCTCTTTCACCTTGCACACGAGTCTGTGTTCTCATATACAAACGAATGGGAGATTCACCAAATAGATATATGTTGGCAAGACACAAATCTGTCCAGTACCGTTTAAAGATATCTGTCTGATGTTAGAGCACTGACGTCTTTCACGAAGACCATGTGTGCGAGACTGCACAAAAATGGCATTTTCACAAACCACAAAAACAACTGTAATCAGTTAAGAACATTCAGTCTCCAGTGCACTAACAAGTTATTTTTTGTTTATTTTTTGCTGGCCAATACCAGTTTTCAAATTCCATTGTAGAAATACCCTATTCTCACAGGCATGTTTGTCTCCCTTGAGTAGTTTATTCCCCAACTCAAAGGGTGTGATAATGGGGGGTTACCAAGATAAAATGAGTGATATTTAGGTGGTCATGTGATTTTAACATGGCAGACACCATGAGGGCCAACTAAGGGATAAAGTTTGGCTGATAGCACTACTTCATTTGACCCTGCTGGTAGGTGTTGTAACTACACCATCAATGAATCAATTAATCAATCAATAAAAATCTAAAAGAAAATTTAAAACAATTAGAATAAAATATAGGTAGAATAAAATAACATTTTAGACATCATTTTATCATTTTATAAGCAAAATATATATTGCTGATATTTCATAAGATATTTTTGTAGCAAGTGATCAATTATTATAGTGTATTATATTTTATATTATATATTTTATTTTATGTTACATTACTTTCTTCAGGTATGATAGGAGTCCATTGTTGGTGGAATTAAACAATATTTTAGACACCATTTTAAACATATTTGTCAAAAGTACTGGACATTCATTTATGGCTAAAATATTTTTGGTAAATAATGTACTTCATATCTCTTTAAATTGTAGCTGTTTCCTTAATAAATGGAAAAAAGGGTGAATCTGTGTCTCCATCACCCTCTTGTTTGTGTGCACACACATATGCAGACATGCAAGCCACCAAGACAGGGCAGAGAGTGTTGGGTTACATTCCTTCCATCAGGGCTAAAGGATAGCCAGCCAGGTCACTCTTAGTTCAGCCCCAGGAAATTGGGAGAAGGATATTCCTCTCAGAGTATCAATAAAATGTTACATGTGTGCTTGTGTATTTGTGTATGTGCGCAAGTCTGTGCTTGTGAGTGTATGGTTGTGGTTAAACTGTAGGCCTCACAGGCAGAACCTCCTCCCAGTTCTGTACCGGGACTAGTCTGAGTCAGAATTCCTCAGACTTTTGGAAATTCCCAAAGGTCTTGGGGGGGGGGGGGGGGGGCAGGCTGGCCACAGCGTTGTGGGGGTCTGCAGAGTTTGGCTAGTCCCTGTGATTCTCCAGCTCTGGGAACAGGCCCTTGGGGTGACCCTGCCTACTCATACACACCCATCTGCTTCCTTTTCATTTGAGCTCTTTCTTACACAAGGCTTAAATGCTTAACAGCAGTCGTAGACATTAGGCATTAGTACAGCAGAAGTCTTACTAATTCTACTCACTATGAACAGCACAATGGTTCTATATGACAAAAATAAGAACGTTAACATGTGCTTTCATAGTTTAGAATTTACATGTATCTAAATATCTTTATCTTTTAACTTTAAAAGAAATAAGAAAAAATTATAAGGAATATGTAAGACAGTAGCCAAATCTAGATAGATAGAAAGACAGATGGACGGATGGACAGACAGACAGACGGAGAGATAGATAGACAGACAGACAGACGGACGGACGGACGGACAGATGAATAGATAGATAGATAGATAGATAGATAGATAGATAGATACTTGAGCAGGATCTGTTGGTTCTCTGCAGGACAGGTGTAACTATATTCAGTCATCATTACCTCAGTGACCCTCAGAGCAAAAGCTACTCTGAGGTTTTATGTTGAGGTTAGTGAACAGCATGTGAACGCAACTCACTTTCTTTTCTTCTTGAATAAATCATGTTTCAACTGTGGAAAAGAACAGGCAGACCCTGGCAGTCCGGGTCTGGTTGACTGTAGACTCCCTCAGGAACACTAAGTCACCCACCTTGGCAAAAATGACGCTCATACTTGCCATGTCTCTGACTCTGAGGCCTGACTGACTTTTATCCAGTCTGTCAGAGCTCTTCAGTCTGGTCTAGCAGAACCAATTTGATTCTTCATGCTTGACAAACAAATAATCAGATTAATGTTTAATTAAAAAGAAAAAAAATGTTTTTGGCACACACACATTTTAGCCAACTGGTGGTGAATTTGTGTGAATTTGTACATTTTGATTCGTACAAAAACATTTTGACAACAACTTTTTGAGAAAAGCACAACAGATAGTAAAACATCACAATAATCCACAAGTAATCCACACAACCCCAGTTCATCAATTAACACCTTGTGAAGTGAAAAGCTGTGTTTGTAAGAAACATGACGGCACCCATTCACTGCAGAGGATCCATTGGTGAGCAAGTGATGTAATGCTAAATTTCTCCAAATCTGTTCTGATGAACAAACAAACTCATCTACATCGTGGATGGCCTTACGGTGAGTACATTTTTACCATTTTTTTTTTAATTTTTTTTACTAATCCTTTTATCATAATATGCAGCAAGTGGAATAAACTTCAGTGGACTATTTTAATCACTTTTAATTTAGTCTAAAAAATATGAGGTGTTAACATAACACATGTTCAAAACATAATCTAAATATGCTATATTCCCAGGTCCCAAATATTACTGAATATGTATTGTTTAAAATGAAACACTAGTTTGGTTGTATTGCTTTTGGTATCCAGAGACCATCACCTCTTGTGTATATTTATGTTTACTCCCCCTCTGGTGGTGGAAATAGTCAATTACAGTTTTCCAAAATTCCAATATTATTATTCAGTTATCACTGCACCACTGAGACTCAGATTTATTAGGAACATTTTTACTCACAAATACTTCTGCTTATTATGTCAGCAAGCTAAATTCATTTCAGTTTTATTTTGCAATTCACACTGACTGTAACAGGTACATGTCAGTGTGGGCTTCAGCACAGGGTGAGAGGTGTGACTGCTCTATGATGTCACACTAGATAGCGGTGAAAAAGCAGAGTTGGGTTAGGACGGGGGTCAAACCTGAGAGAGTTTGAAATGGACACAGACAAATCTCAGCAACAGTTCTCTGAAAATTACTCTGAGGTCACCGTTAGCTCAAGTGCAGGTAAGAATGCTTCATTTGAAATATTGATGAAAAATATTTACAATTTAGTAATTTAGCAGATGCTTTCATCCAAAGCAACTCACAAATCAGGAGCATCACAAGAATTTTGAATGTAGTACAAAAAACTAGAGCTGATATAAAAGTGTTAAAGAGAAACTAGAACAGCAAGTGTTCAAGAAAGTTGTGATTGTGGTTTTAATACATAATATACTTATATCAATCAGCACTTTTTGTTTAGTCTTTAGGTGTTTATTTTATTTTATTATTGTATTTATTTCAATTATAAAATTGTCAAAAATTGTAATGCTGAAAATTAAAAATAATCTTTTCTGTGTTCTATCTGACTTGAAATACCATGTTTCAGTTACTCTTTTCGGGGTGTGTTTTTTATAATCCATTAGGTAGGGTTATTATCATTAACAAAAAAAATATTACTTAAAAAAAATGTATATAAAAATAAGAAATGTTGCCTTGGCAAGCAGCTGAAATGAAATAAGTTATTAGTTTAAAACTTATTAAAATTAAATAAACTAAAAACTATATAGACATAAAAAAAGCTAACAAAAACACAAAAAAACATAGTATAGTACTATAAACTATATAAGTGATACAAAAATAACACTGCACAGTATGACATTCAAAAATCAAATCTGAGGTAAGTTTAGTGCACTTCCACTCTTTACCCTAATGTTGTGAATAGGTCCTGGAAACCAAGGGGCCCACAATTTGACAAATTAGTCACTTTTTTGGCCATTGTTTGCCTAAGCTGAGCGTAATCCTCAGGGCTCTGGCATGCCTCTCTCTCACGATATTGAGTTTAGGTGGCAAAGCCTGCTGTCTTTTGAGTTCCTGGACGTTTGTTTGGAAGCACTAAGGCTTTTAAATCCTCTGTCTCCAGTGTACATCTTTTGAGAGATGTGTACCTACAAATCCAACATCTCAGAGGTGTCAGTGGTTGATGAAACTCTCACTGTCAATAGGAAATTGCTTGTAACTAGAGAGAGAGACCTGAGTCAAGACTCTTTCTGTTGGTGACAAAGAGTTCTTCTCATAATGAATGCGGCTCTTTGAATTTCACCCTATTGGATGCAGATGTTCAAAATCACCCAAGAAAAGATTCTGGGACATCTGAGAGCGTCCGGGGTGGTGGAGGACGAGTGAGACCGTACCCTTCACCATCCCGCAGGAGACACCGAACTACCTTCAGCAACGAGCAGCTGGAACAGCTGGAGTTAGCTTTCAGACAGAACCACTATCCTGATATCTACTACAGAGAGGAGCTCGCCAGAGCCACCAAACTCAACGAGGCTCGCATACAGGTAACTCGCCTGATCGCTAACATGCTAATTAACCTGTTGAGCTGATACAGTTACGTGGAACTGAATTAACCAGGGGTGTTGAGACTGTTCACACTGATAGCGATTTACTGACGCAGCAAAACGTGTGGATAGAAACCCAGCAGAGACTTCATAATGCTTGCTGCATTTGTGGACAGATTCACAAAAATCTTCTTAAGAAAGACATTTCTTGAGATAATTTCTTGAGAAAATCTTAAGAATGTGGAATTCCTGAAAAATTCTAAAAAGTTCAAACTTTTTATTAAAAATTTGTATTTTTCTTAAGATCTTTTTTTTCTTTGAGGATTTGGTATTACACAACACAAAACGAGATCCCTATCTGAGTTTTTTTTTTTTTTCGTTACTGAATTTCAAATTTAGCAAAAAGTCAAAAAAGTCACTCATAATAATACGTTTACAGTACTGATCATTGTTGTGCCCATGCCTAGTGCACAGAAAGAAAAAAAAATAATGCAGATTTTTTTTTTTTTTTTTTTACAAATAATTACAAATAATCAAGTAACACATTGAACTAAACATTTTTTTTTAATTTACAAATTTTGAAGTAGAAAGTAGAAATTCCAAAAATCTTTTTGTTTGTTTTATTTACAATTTCAAGCAATCATTTTTTTACAGAGTAGTAGCCTAATAGGCTATATATATATATATATATATATACACACACATATACACACATATATATATATATATATACACATATATATATATATATATATATATATATATATATATACATACATATATATATATATATATATATATATATATATATATGTGTGTGTGTGTGTGTGTGTGTGTAGCCATAGTGTTGTGTGGTAATGCTTAATAATTTAAATAATCCAATAAATTCATAAAACAACATTTTTCTTGTTGATGAGTTGGAGGTTATCCTAACTTTTAAGAGATTATTTATATTTAGGGCTATTTGTTTTTGTTTTTATTTTTTCATTTACAAACATTTTTTTAGGAATTCAAATGATTCTGTTTAATAAAGTTTTGTCTTTAAAACAGTCTTAAGAAAAAAAATTAGAACATTCTTAAGGAATGTTTGAGAATACAGAACACTAAATATTCATAACTTTACTCCAAGTTAAAAAATCTGAAATCATTTTGTAAATCCGAAAACTTTTATTCAAATTTAATCATTTCTGATTGGCTGTGCCACACAAATTACTTATCACTGGAAACTTGCTGCCTCACACCTGGTGTTCTTGGCCACTGTTAAAACATCTAATACAGGGGTGTCAGACTCAGTTCCTGGAGGGCCAACCAGTTCCAGCCCTGCTCCAACACAAACCTTGTAGTTTTCAAATAAGCCTTAACTACTTGATTAGCTGGATCAGGTGTGTTTAATTAGGGTTGCATCTAAACTCTGAACTGAGTTTCACACCCCTCATCTAATATAATATAATAACACATTAGCAATTTAAATGTTGCTACAGCGGCCAAACCTTGACTCTCTTGTCTGTTTACTGTATCTGTACTGTCTGTCGCTGGCTGCAGGTGTGGTTTCAGAACCGGCGTGCCAAGCAGCGCAAGCAGGACCGTGTCTCTCAGAAAGTGCTGCCGGTGGGCATGATGCCAGGACGAGGGCCTCTCTTCAGCAGCATGTGCGTGTCTTCCTCCGCCATGAGCCGGCAGTACCAGTGCCCTCATTCACTGCCGCATATCCCCCGATTCTCATCAGTGCTGCCCCCTGGAGGATACCCACCCCAGCCGTCCTCCGGCTCTGCTCCATCATCGTACGCCTCCAGACAGCCTGATGACTGGTATCTGCGCAGCATCGGACCAGCCACCACTTCAGTGCTCTCCCTGGCCTCTGTGTCCACGCTGGAAACCACTAGTCACTGGAACTAGAGAAAGTGCTGTTTTACAACCAGTAGAATGAATAAAGCTTTTCAGTGACAAAGAAAGATTGACATGTTCTGTCTTTATTACAGTTGCAATCACACAGAACAGATTCTCTCAATTATTATTGCTGTATCTACCTAGACAAAAATAATCACATTTATGTTGATTTCCTTGTTAACGTTGAACTGTGACAGTTACACTAGATTCAGTTTATATTGAACATGCTGTAGACTTTATAGAAGGACTATTATGAAAATGTCATTCTCTGATCTCAGATGAAATGTACAATAGACCCTTTGAACATTTGAATTACATTTCCATTCAGAGTCATCACTAACAATTTACAGCTTTGGTAGAAATACATTACACACGGTTTATGTCAAGTGCTGTTCTTGCCATTTTATGCATGTACAATGAACAGATGTGGGTCAATGACAATATTTTAGAAATTTTGTTGAAAACAATGTGCTAAGTTGCTAGAAATGTCCTCTCTGTAGTTGTTGGTTACATACAGTTTTGAAAAAAAATATATATATACCACTGTCAAGAAAGATTTGTATTTTTTCTGCATTTTAGTTGCACCACACGAATTGACGGACATAAGTTTTTCCAAATATTAATTAGCAGGTTATTTTTTCCCCTAAAGAATAACAATTAATTATGCCAAAACACTTTCATCTGAAAAATGTCCTTCTTTTAATGAAACGTTTTTTTTTTTTTCTCATCATGATATCGTTTTTTTTTTTTTTTTTTTTAATGCATTAAAAATATTTTTAAAATAAAAACATGATCAAAGAAACATATCAAAGTTTGGAATCATTAGGATTTTATGTTTTTCAAAGAAGTCACTTATGCTCATCAAGGCTGCATTTATTTGATGAAAAAACAAAAAAACCCCAGTAATATTACAAAATATTAAAGTTTAAAATAACTTTTTAAACTATTTTAAAATTATGCCCTTTTTTATTTGAAAAACATCATGAAAAAGAAGTGTATCAAAGTCTCTATATGGATAAACTACATTTTAAATGTATTTCCTAATAAATAAGTTCAGACAAAATGAGCATCATCTCATTGACACTTATGACATTTTTTGTGTACATTCAGACTCTAACAGCAAGTTTAAAAACAGTGCACCATTATTTTTTAGAGGATACAATTCCTATTCCTGTTTTAGAGATGCATAACATCATCAAATATATACTTGTTTTTAATGTCAAGCAAATGAACATTAGGGCTACAGAGGGATTGATTAAGATGTACAGGTCCAAACAGGCATATTGCACATTTATATGTAAATCTAGACAATCCCAAATCTAGATAAGTATAGATGCTTTGTGCTTACCAATAAAGTATTCTGTCATTGCAGATCATTCTGAATAGGTATTTTTGTAATGACAGTAACAGTGATAATCCCTTTAAGGCAGAAAGAGCACATGTTTGCCATCATTTATCAGCAGAGCAGCAATTATTATTCTACTTTAGCTTCATTTAACCATCAGTTTTGCAGGAAAGGGTCACTGCAAAGCATTTATTCGATAATATCATAATTTATGCTTGTTTACAGTGGATAAATTTGGCAGTTTATACATTTAGGTCCATTCTTTCAAGACATATGCAGATGTGAGTGCAACAACGAATACATGTTACACTGATGGCATACATACAAAATGTCTCATGTCACTTCTTCATGACCCTCACCACTTCATTGTATGACATTTTATACAGGTTATACTGAAACACGAATATACTGCGCCTGTGAAAATCGCACACACGTGAAGGAATGTGCTGGAGATTTGTACATCAGAGGTAATCTGCATTCACAGTGAGGCAGCGGCTCTTCCTGTCGTCTTTTACTCCAGAGATCTCGCAAACTCTGCATAGTCAATGTAGCCATCATTGTTTTTGTCATCGTCTCTGAGAACGTCATCAATGAGGTTGATCAGATCCTCTTCCCTCATTGGCTGGCTGTCATCTCCTCTTTCCTGAAAAACCAAGAACAGGTGACAATATTATAGGTGTAATAAAGAAAAAAATACATGACAAATGATAGAAAGAGAGGCTGAAACAAATGTACTTGAGCTAAGATTATAAAATTTAATTCAAATTAAATCTCATAAAAACATTTCTATTTGTCATTATAAAGTTAATATTATTGATTAATATAATAATAATAATAATAAATTATGCGTAGGTGTGTCCAAGCTTTAAACTGGTGTAAAGTCAAGCTCAAAGTTGGATCTCTCACCTCTCTATGAACATGAGTAATGGCAGTGGCGAGCTCGAGTCCATCCAGCAGATTGTTGCCATCATAGTCGTGCATCTTGAAATAGTGAAGCTGCAGCTCTTGAGGCGTCATGTCCGACTCTGGCTTTTCAATCACCCCTTCCAAATGCTCCATGATGTGGCTACAACAGAACAGAGGAAAGGTTCAATTAAAGACTCGTGGAATAGTCACTTTGAGATGACCGGTATTAGTCAGTAACTCTGACCTTCGGTCGATTAAAGTTACAATTCACTCAGGGGCGTAGATTACGCGGGGGATGTGTCCCCCCCACTTTTAATATCACATAAATTCATCCCCCGCACTTTTTCGGGCAAGTGTGCTGGCATAAAGGTTTTCAAGAGCCGGTGTGAATAAATATAGATTTAAATTCAAAGAGACAGGATAGTCTGTTGCATGACCTGATGTTTTATTCGGACCCAGAGTAAGGCGAGATGAACATCACGGAGCGCTAAACGCTGATTACATGCAGAATAAATTCATACTCGAAGCCGGAGGGCGCTCTTGCACCATGGCATGAAATTCCTAATATATGAAATGGATGAAAACAGTTGTTTTCACAGAAAAAAACAAAAACAACGAGTTTAGAATTGCTATATTGCACGATATGTGGTCTATTTTCAAGTCATCTCCAGGTAATAAATAAAGTATATGAACAATGCAGTGCTAATTGACAGCATTCATTACAGTATAGAAACTATTCTGCCTCATGGGATAAAAAAAAAAAAAGTGTTTGTATTATATAAACAAATCATTATTATTGGTTATTGTCCAGCAGTGTATCAGATTTCTAAGCCAATTAAAAGCTAGAAAAAGAGACAAATTAAAGTTGCCTATACATACCAGTCAAAAGTTTCTGAACATTAAGATTTTTAATGTTTTTTAAAGAAGTCTCTTTTGCTCAGAAAGCCTGGATTTATTTGATCCAAAGTAGGCCTACAGCAAAACAGTACAATTTTGAAATATTTTCACTTTTTAAAATAACTGTTTTCTATTTGAATATATTTTAAAATGTAAAGTACTCCAGTCACACGACCTTTCTGAAATCATTTTAATATTCTGATTTGCTGCTAAAAAAAACAAAAAAACATTTATTATTATGATGTTGTTGAAGACAGCTGAGCAGAATTTTTTTCCAGGTTTCTTTGATGAATAGAAAGTTCAGAAGAACAGCATTTATCTGAAATAGAAATCTTTTGAAACATTATGAATGTCTTTATCAACACTTTTGATCAATTTAAACCATCTTTGCTAAATAAAACTATTAATTAGAATGATTTCTGAAGATCATGTGACACTGAAGCCTGGAGTAATGATGCTGAATATTCAGCTTTGATCACAGCAATCAATTACATTTTCCAATATATTCAAACAGAAAGCAGTTGTACATAGTAAAACTGTATTTTGGATTAAATAAATGCAAGCTTGGTGAGCAGAAGAGACTTATTTAAAAAAAAAAAAAAAAACCATATACACACACATATACATATACATATATATATATATATATATATATATATACACACATACATGCATAACATTTCTGTCCCCCTCACTTCTGAAATGATGGCTACGCCCCTGAATTCACTGGAAGTAGCGACAGATCTTTTCTTTCATTTCTAATTATTTCTATACAGCTTTTGATCGTCAAATGCTGTTCTTCTTGCCATTTTATGCATGTAATGTATGTATACATACAAACAAACATGCACGCATGCATGCACCCCTCCACTAATATTGGCACCCTTGATAAATATGAGCAAAGGCGGCTGTGAAAATAAATCTGCATTGTTTATCCTTTTGATCTTTCACTCAAAAAATTCACAAAATTCTAACCTATCATTGAAGTAAAACAATTGAAAATGGGGAGAAAATCTCATGATGAAAAATGTTTTTCTCAAATACACGTTGGACACAATTATTGGCACCCCTAGAAATTCCCATTCATATTTATATTTTTTAGCACACCAGGGTGACTAGGAGCATGAAATTATCCAGCCATGACTTCCTGTTCCACAGGATTATAAATATGAGGAACACAAAGGCCAAATTCCCTTAATCATCCATCACAAGGAGTAAAACCTAAGAATATAGTTCTGATGTGCAGAACAATATTGTTGAGCGTCACAAAATAGAAAGTGGCTGTAAGAAAAGAGTTAAAGCGTTGAAAATCCCCATTTCCAACATCAGGGCAATAATTAAGAAGTTCCAATCAACTAAAGATGTTACAAACCTGCCTGGAAGAGGATGTGTGTCTATATCGTCCTCATGCACGGTGAGGAGGAGAGTTTGATCATTTTAAATATCTCAAACATCCCCTACATCACCACATGTTGTTCAGGAGGGTATCAAGAAAAATTCTCCTAGCTCATCCAAAAAAAACTCCAGCATATTCAGTTATCAGACACGACTGGAACTTCAAATGAGACTGGCTTCTATGGTCAGATGAAACTAAAAAAAAAAAAGAGCTTTTTAGCAGCAAACACTCAAGATGGGTTTAGTACAAACAGGGATAAAAAGTACCCCATGTGTACAATGAAATATACTGCTAGATCTTTAATGTTGTGGGTCTGTTTTTCTGCCAGAAGTCCTGAACATCTTGTTCAGATACATGTCATCATGGATTCTATCAAATACCTACAGATAAAAAATCTAAACCTGACTGCCTCTGTTAGAAATCTTATAATGGGCAGTGGTTGGATCTTCCATCAGGACAACAATCCAAAACAAACATCAAAATCAGCACAAAAATGTGTCACTGAGCACAAAACCAAGCTTCTGCTATGGCCATTCCAGTCCTCTGACCTGAACCCTACAGAAAATGAGTGAGGTGAACTGAAGAGAAGAAGCACCGTCATGGAGCTGTGAATCTGAAGGATCTGGAGTGATTCTGTATAAAGGAAAGGTCTAAATCTCTTATCAGGTGTTCTTCAAACTCTTCAGGCATTATAGGAGAAAACTCAGAGCTGTTATCATGGGAAAAGGACGTTGCAATAATTGGGTGCCAATAATTGTGGCCAAACATGAACTAGAGAAAGAATTTATTTCACAATGAGATTCTTCCCCCACTTTCAATTGTTCTACTTCAATGACAGGTTAGAATTATTTGAATGAAAGATAAAAAGGATAAACAATGCAGAATTATTTTCACAGCCACCTTTGCTCATATTTACCAAGGGTGCCAATATTAGTGGAGGGCACTGTATATACATACATATACATAATTACATACATATACATAATATAGTATATATACACACATACACACTGGTGTTTCAAATTTGTGAAATATTACAATTTAAATTACTTTCAATTTGAATATATTTTAAAATGTTAATTATTCCTGTGATGCAAAGCTGAATTTTCAGCATCATTACTCCAGTCTTCAGTGTGACATGATCCTTCAGAAATCATTCTGATATACTAACCAGTGCTCAAATTTTATCAGTTACTACTAGTGCTCAATTATTAATAATTACTAATAAGAATAATTATTAATCATTCTTTTTATTATCAATATTGAGAACAGCTTTTCTGCTTAATGTTTTTTGTGGAAAACACGATACATGATTCTTCGATGAATAGAAACTATAAAAGTACAGCATTTATTCGAAGAATAATTTTTTTTGTAATATTATAAATGTCCTTACTGTCACTTTTTTAAAATCAATTTAAGGATTATACATATACATATATATGATTTTTTTTTTTTTTTTTTTTTTTTTTTTAAAAGTACTGAGGATGGATTAAGTATGACCTTTGTTTTCCTGACATGTTATTAGTTGGAAGACAGCCGGAGATCAGGACAGGCTGCTCCGGTGCAGAGGTCATTTGGCAAAGAGTGCATTTTAGAATCAAATCAAAGCTAAATCAACGAACACTATCGACATACGTATCACATGAACAGCTTCACTGATTTGGACATGTGCATAGGTTCTAAAACAAGTTTTAAAGTAAAGAAAAACTACTCACTCTTTATCCTGAACCATGTTCCTGTCCAGCCGGGTGATTGGTGGAGGCACTTGATTTGAAGCAACAGGTTCTCCATGCTGTCCTCCATGAGCCCACACAGACAGCATACAGCTGGAGCAGAGCAGGAACCAGCTCCATAACCTGAGCTGCCCAGACCTTTCTTTCAATCTCATTACACTGAAATCACGAGGTATGAAGAGTTAACGCGAGAATACGAAAGACAGCTCCATTCATTAATGCTGACAAACATCTGACCAATGACAGCACAAACGCATTTTAAGAATTATACTGATTAGATCATATTAAATATCTATAATGAAAAAGCAGTATATCTATTTAGATATCTGATGTTAAATAGAAAAGGGCGCATGTGGTTGACATATGGAAAAACAATACAATAACACAATTACTATCAGAAATTAAATATAATCAACGCCAAGCATGTGGAAGAATAAAAAGATAGATATGAACACTGAAATATTACAGGAAGAGCAGTCTAGACACTCAAAAAGCAGTTGTAAACGTTGCTCGTTACACAGCCATCTGAACGCTTTTCTGCGTTCCTCCTAATACAACTTACACATGCAGATTTACTCACCTGCTATGAATCACAGCTGACAGATGAATATTCGCTCTATTTGTTCAGGCACAGTGGAGTAACAATGAACTCCTGCTGATGTTTACACAACGCCGCTCTTTCTGACCGCCTTAGCTTGCCGTAGTTACCTTTCACCTCATGGACACGACAGCTAAACTCTGATTGGACGCGATAGTTTTTTTTTTTTTTTTTTTTACAATGTTTTAAATGTTATGATGTTTCATTTTATGTGAACACAAATAAAATAATGTGAACAATAATAAAAAAGTTAAAATATGTTTTGCATTTATGTAAACTCTATAATAAATACTTTTTAAAATGTTTCAACTTAATTTAATTACACTTTATAATGTTTTATTTCATGTGAACACAGTAAAAATACAATGTGTTAAAAAAATGCACTATATTAAAAACTAAAACAAAACTCTAAACCTAAAAGCTAATTATATTTACATTTCCATTTAGTCATTTAGCAGGCGCTTTTATCCAAAGCGACTTAAAAATGCATTTCAAGCAATGCATTTGAAGCAACACACACACACACACACACACACACACACACACACATGTGTGTGTGTGTGTGTGTGTGTGTGTGTGTGTGTGTGTGTGTGTGTGTGTGTGTAAGAAAATATGCCGAATTCCAGTGGCTCAGTGTTTTTTTTTTTTTTTAATTATTATTATTAATTAATTAATTAAATTAATTTTATGTAATTTTGTTTATCCTATAGAGCCTAAGAATTACATTCTCAAATTTCAAAGGGATATCAAGAATAAAAATAAATGAGAAAAGCAGCAGATTTTTTCCAGGTCAGGACGGCTGCACGCTGATTGGATTTGAGTAGTGCGTCATAAAGCCGAGTCTAGCGCGCTGGCAGTAATAATCCACACACAGCATGGCCGAGGAATGAATGAGCTCACTTATAACTCTCAGATGATGATGATGATTTTGCGCCTAGTTAATCAATCACCACGGTCATCTGCATGGCAAACCTCTGCAAAGAAAATGAGAGGGCCAAAGCTATTTTCCGACGGCTGGTTCGTTCTTGATGTCGTAGAAATGAGACTTTAGGATAGCAGTAGCTCGTGATGTTTCCTAGCAACCGTAGCACTCCGAGTATTGAATGTAGGTGGATAATGGATATTTTATACGCGGTCGATGAGTGATTGTTTCATTATTGGACTTTATGAAGTTTATAAAACCCATGGTATTTTGATAGCTGGAAAAATATATGTATATTTAATGCACTACTTAAAAAGTACTCTAAATGTGTTTTTTGGCATAAGTTGTTCCAAGTTCAGGAGTTACGCTACCAGCATGCGGATGACTTCAAAGCTAGCAGGTGTGACCTTAAAGCAATAAATCAAGTATTTCAAAGTTGAAGCTCAGTTTATCGTCCACTAGATGGCGCCACTGTTTCGTAAGGATGGGGACAGGCGTCTCATTTTATTGCCATTTGCATTCTGTGGCAGGTTTTTGCATCAAATTAGTATTTTCATCTAAACAGACTCATGAGTTGGTCTCATTCCAGACTATGATGGAAGCAGCTCCCTCTCTTGATCTGATAATTCAATTCACAACAAGCCCTGCAAATAGTTTACACAATATAATTGGTTAAATAGATTTAGTCATCCAGCAGTGGAGGGATTTCAGGGAAATAGTAGGACATAGGCTAGTCGTCAAGGACAAGGCCTTGCTTTGGAAAAAAAAGACCTGTTAAACTACATTTATGGTCTAAACAGACACTTAACACGTTGCTGTCACAAGACTGAGACTTAGCCTGTGTCCCAATGTGCATACTATCCATCCTAAATTCTATGTGATAGTAGTAATTTTCAATACCATTTAGGGCAGATAAGGTGGATAGTATGCACATTGGGACGCAGGGTTAGTTTTGCAAGTCTTATTTCTTTTTAAAGGAATAGTTGTCCTAAAAATGAAAAATTGCTGGAAATGGACTCATTCTGAGGGCATCTTAGATGTAGATGAGTTTGTTTCTTTGTCTGAATGGATTTGGAGAAATGTATAAAATCACAGTGAATGGGTGCCGTCAGAATGAGAGTTCAAACAGCTGATAAAAACATCACAATAATCCACAAGTAATCCACACCACTCCCATCCATCCACTAAAGTCTTGTGAATGGAAAAGCTGTGTGTTTATAAGAAACAAATAAAACAATTTATTACTTTAAATTGTCGTTTTTGGCCAAATTACCAGTCAATAATGCGTAATAATGCTTCTTCCAGAGAAAAATCCATCCCCTGTTGTCCTCTCACAAAAAATCTACTGACATTGTTTAGAACTGTTATTTTTACTTGTATATGGTGCTTGATCTGTGCATATTTCTCTCCTGATTCAAGACAACTTTTTTCATTGGGGAAAACAATATTACGGATAGACGACTTGTATTTTTTTAACGTTAAAACATCTTGATGAATTTGTTAATTACTAACGTGCAGCTTTTTACTTCACAAGGCGATTATTGTAATGTTTTTATCAGCTGTTTGAACCCATTCACTGCAGAGGATCCATTCATGAGCAAGTGATATACATTTTTTCTAAATCTGTTGTGAAACAAACTCATATTTTGGATAGCCCAAGGTAAATTTTCAGCAAATTTTCATTTTTGGGGGGAACTATATAAGTCTGGTCTATAGCTGGTTTCTGGTTGTTTTTAGCTGCTCCAAGCTGGTTATTGTCAACATATCTACAGGTGGTTCAGCTGGGTTTTGGAACATATTGCTGGTTATCCAGCTATGAGCAGTTTGCACCAAATAATGACCAACCAGGAAGGTCAGACTAGCCTAAATCAGTGAGACCAGCAGCTGGACTGATTTTAGAAGTTTTAAGAGCATTGCAATGCATTTTATTTATTTATTTACTTTTTCTATGACATTTTTCTTAACAGGGAGTTAGACTTCTCACTAATCTGTGAATATATGAGGGAATATTAGAAATGGAATTTCCAGGGTTGAAAAAAATCATGGAAAGTAATCATGAAGTCATGGAATTTTTCCTCAGCTCTAAAATATCCTATTTGTCAAATCCCAGGACATAGCAACCATATGCAAAAACCTTAATTTTGCATATCCGTAGTGAAAATGGGAAAATGTAGCTATTTGCATAAAACAAAACCGATTCCATTAGCTAGGCCTACATGTCACCGCCCACGTTTTGATTCCGCAAATCAGTTCATTTGATCGAAAGCATACAGCTTGATTAATATTCATGAGCCCAACATGCTGTGCAACAGATAAGACAAGAAGTTACTCATATCCCTAGGCTATAATTATAATAATATATTTAATATTTTTCACAGATAGGCTATTATGAATTATGACATTTTTCATTCATACTTGATTAAATACTTTGATTAAACCTATAGAATATAGGGACTTTGATTAAAAGTTTTAGTTCTAACCCTTAAATTTTACGATATTCTTAAATTTCTTTCAAATGTAGCCTACTGTGTAGCCTACTAAAGAGATGCTGATTAGAATATAAAATCAAATCAAATAAATGTCATGAGGGAACGCTGAGTGAAATTTAATGTTTTAAAACGTTTGGTGCAACTGGGCTGGAAAACTCATCAAAACTGATCAATGTTCTTCAGTCACTGAAATGGGCAAAGTCTTTTTGTAATGTTTGTTTGCACATGCTCAGTGAGTTTCCCGTTGTCAGTCGGCAGTCAATCCTCTGGTGTCGGTGGAGCGCGGACACAGAGACGCGAGCGGGATGTCATCGCGGCTCTCCTTCTCTCAGTACCGCTTAGAGGCGGAGGTCGAGCGCTGCCGCGCGGAGTGTCAGTGGGACAAAATACCGTCTTTACTGGAGCAGCTCGCTGCCGCGCGCCTGCATGACGACGGTAAGTGCGCGTGCCACAATAGAATAGAATAGAATTGAATAGAGGAGAGCCAGCAGTGATGAGTGAGAGAGAGAAAGTGTGTCTTGTTCCGCATGAACTTTGCACCTTTCTGTTAAACTCGGCCCGTGTTTACTAATGTGCTGATATCAGTTACAGAAACTCACATGCACTTATTGAGACTTCGGTTTTTGCGTTTAGAATTTATTTGTCTGTTCACTCAGAGAGAGAGAGAGAGAGAGAGAGAGAGAGAGAGACTGACTGACTGACTGTGTGTATAAAGCCAGTTACTCATGTGAATCAGAGTTGTAAATG
>JAFVLL020003459.1:0-13424 GCA_021397915.2 Tor tambroides | reverse complement strand
TTTTTTTCCAGTCAGTGCTGCCTCTTTCTATGGAGACAATCAGATTCTCTACAATTTACTGTTCCTCCGCAGTGATTTCAATGAATTACCTTAATCTATGTGGGTCATTTACATCAGATATGTTGCCGCGTCTCTGCTGAACAGTCCCCGGTTTGCTACCTCTCTTTCGGACGGCAGCATCACGTTGGATTTTAACAGGGGCAGAACGGAGTTTGATTTTTTCCCTTGTGTGGCACATACATTTTGACCGTACCTCTGGAAGGCGCGGCGTCAGGACAGAAGCTCTACAATGCAGATACCGCAAAGGTAAGCCACAAGAGCAGCCCTGGAAGTGAAAGTATCTCTTATGTTGTGCTTATACAGAGTTGAACTGTTTGCCAAACGCCGCGTACACGCTTATTTCCCGCTGGTTCCCAGGATTTTTCCTCTCTCTCTCTCTTTCTCGCTCTCTGAAAGCTTCATCCATCTGGACGAACGATGCAACGATTTTGCTTTGAGTGTTTAATTCGCGCCGGCTACTCGCGCTGATTTGCATGAAAAAGGCTGACCGAACAAACTGTTTCAGTAGTTTTTGGGCAAAACAATCTGCGTAGACATTTTTTTTTCCTCATCGAAATTATTATTATGCTTAATAAAACCCTTATTATACTCTCCATCATTAGTGTCAGAATCTACATTGATGCGCAAGTACACTGCATTAAAGAGTCTTTATGAGTCATAGTAAATATATGTAGGCTACGCACTTAGACACTAAGGTTTTTTAGCAAGGGGTTCATGTGGCAGAAGTCTTTCGGTATATCTATACTTACCTGTGGCTAACCAAACCTCCGTACACTGAGATACTATGTTGATTGATTGATTGATGTATGATTGTTTTCCCCATCGTACGTTTATAGCGGTTCACATCCACATGCGTGTTATTCACTCACTCGGTTTAAGTATGTGGTGGCGATAAATCTTTCGACATTTCGTTTCTCGAAAACCATAATGTTGGGCCAGGGGATTGAAAGAAATGCGAGGTTAAACGTATTGCATTTGTGATAAAATACAATATCACTCTGTGATGGGACACTTAGAAGGTGCGCTCAGACTGAAGACTGAAGAAGCTATATGGCGTGTTTTGTTACTTAACTTTCGCCTGGCTTTGCTATGGTTACAGACGAACCACATTCTCCTCAAAAGATGCGGTGAGTCCAGACTTTCATCACAGGGACCACTGTTTCAACCCAAGCTGTCCCGCTTATACAGCGGTAAACCACAAGGTGGTACTGTGGACATCTCCTGAATACGTGCGTGATTTTGGGATGGAGTGAGGAGGGGAAATTGGGCCGCCTCTCGAACATTCGCACTGTACAGCATTTTAACCTTCACTTTGTCAGAATGCGTGGCAACTGCATGACATATTAGTGTCGGTTTAAGTGGCGAAATATGGTACATAATTGACGTGAATTGAAAAGTGCCAACAAGTTAAGTCTCTCTGTAATGTTAATCTCTAAAGACAGTCATTAGCTGTACTTTCAAAGTAGGAACTGAATTAGAAAAACTGAGTGATAAAGGATGTTTTTTTTTTTAGGTAGGCTAAGTGTGTAATAGGCTACATACATAGGCCTACATACTTCATCCACAATATTGGCATTGTTCTTTGACCTGTAACTTTCTAACAATAAAATGAAAGTAATTTCATTGTGTGCTGTAACTTAAGTTGGCCTACAGTGTACTGGGGCAACTATCTGTAGTAGACCTACACATATTTAAGAAAAAAGTCCTGTTTCTGCCATTTTTTAGCTTCTGTGGTACTTTTGGATAGTAGATGTAATCTTGTACATCATCTTGGAATTGTTCACCTATTGTTTCATGAATAGTTGTAATATCTAAATCATTTGATGTACTGCTTGTTGCATATTATATAATACAAAACATGCATATTCTGACACAAAGGTGTGTTCAAACTTGGAAACAAATGGTCAATTTTGTAAACTTTAATACAAGTGGCATAATAAGGTGTAGATAGGGCTAAGCCTAGTCTGATTATGTGGCTGAAAATATTTTGCTGGATAGACAATAGGAAATACCTTTTATGTTTTGTGTAGTGAAAATGCAAACATACTTGTAATCATCACAATTGTTTTGAATAAGCCACTTACAAAAATAATTATAGTAAGTGTGAACCTACTTTTGAGTTTGTAATCACAAAAATTCGGTATATATTGTAGTTAAAAATAGGCATGATGCTTTCACAAGCAAAATTAATTCTGGTCTTGATCGCTGAGGTTTAGAGGTCCAGTTCAGTATTCATTTCTCTTCCATTCTCTCTCACTAGCTCATAGTCTGAAACCTGACACTCAACCGCCTGAACTACACACCAAGTCTGCAAAACCATACACTAATTATCAGCCTTTGACTCAGTTTTCAATTTCATAAAACACTTTTTGCAAAATACAACACACAATTCTCTATATAACACAAAAAACAGGAATTAATATTATGCTAAAGGCGTTTGCAAATGTTTGTTTTTGAAATATGTTAGTAATATTTTGAATGCAGTACTTCATTTTGCAAGAGATGCAAGGCATTTTGCATTTTGTGTGTGCAATTCTTGGATTTGTGTGTAAAGTTTTGAAAAAAAGAGGCAAAGTTTTGAAAATGTGTGTAAGCAGTTGAAAAAAAAAACTGTAAAAAGTTTTTATTTTAAGAGAACAAGTTTTCTCACTTCTTTGTATCTCTTTATAATGAAGGCATTGCTGTGTGCACACAGCACATGTCTTGATATCTGAGCTAAATGATGGTTTTAATTTAAAAAAAAGAGTGGACTTAAAACCCCAGGGTGTTACGGGATGGGTCTTTCTGAGACCACCAATAAAGATCTTTTAAAGCATGTCATGTGCACTGGGACTCAAGCCTTATTAAAGTCGCACTCCTTCATTAGATGCTGCCTTAGAGGAATATCACCTCTCAAATACTCTAAACTCCCACTAAATATTTATCAGAATAATATTTTACAGTCATTTACTGTATCTGGGGATGTTCTCTGCATTGTATAAAGAAGATAATGATTCCGTGTTGTTTGTTTTCTTTTGCTTCCTAGTTTTCTCTTGTGACTGGCAGTGCTTAAAACATCGTGCCGTTGTTCTGTTATGAAGTGGGAAAGTGAAGATAACCCTAATCCTTTTGTAATTTAGCATTGCTCAACACCAATTTCAGTTAATGTGACTGTCTCAATGAGTCTATTATATCATCACTGCTTTGTTCGCACAATTAACTTTCCTTGGGTTATACTATCTACCATCTGATCTCTGCTGAAATTGCTTTGTGATATGAGGAAATGAAAAAGTTATATCAATCAATCTTAGATTCTTGAAGAATTATTTAGACAGGCTTTGAAAACGACAGCGTAGATAACGCTGGGTGTGACATCTGTTAAACACACCATATTTTGAAGTTGTTGGCGGAATGATGCCCTTTTATGACTATTTAAATAAGAGGTACTGATTCAAGAACAGTCTCATAGGAAACTTCGCTTCGCTTTCACTGACAGAGCTATTAATGGAGGGATCAGAGCGAACCAAACAGTTCATCACTTGCAGATTTACTCAAGGACTCAAGTCATTAAAGTTTCCCTCCAGAGGTTCCAGCGAGCCTAGTTCAGTAATTTGAGGCAAATGTGCATGAGCAATCCATGTGATGATCTTGAACTGTATATGAAGTTAATCAAATCAGAGCTACGGTTTGTGTTGTATGATGGTGTTGAAGTTCAAGAGTATCAAAAACACCAAGTGATGAGGATCTTCTCGATTCTTGTTTTCACACACACTCTCTTCCTCCTCTTTCTTGTATGTGAATGAAATGCATGGAGCATTCATTATTCAAATTTACACGCTGGGTAGCATTTCTTGTGCATAATCTGCTCTCAGCTTTGTGCGCTTCTTCTGTTTGTTCATTCAGGTGGAAAGATTATCATTCTTTCAGACAATAAATGTGATTCAGACATACCATTTTACAATTCACATTAAATCAGAGTCAAATTTGAATTCACATCTACTCCAATATATGTCTCTAAGGAAATTTCTTTTGAATGCATTTGATTTATTCCAGAGGATCTTCCTGGAAAGATTCCTGGAAACACCGTGACCTTTAGCATTTCCAAATCTCGAGGAGTCTAAAACCAATGGCTTTCATGACATTCATGCTTTCGTAATTGCACAAAAGGTTTCTTATTGCTAAATTCCCAAATTTGTACTTGAACAACAGAGTCAAAGGATAATGGATAATGGATAAATGTTTGGATTTGTGTAGATGACGGACCATGATGAATCTCACGCTTTGAGCGTGCTCATTGACTTCACATCTCATGCTTTTACTGATGATGATCATGAAGAGTAATCATGAAGCTCAAATTGTTAGCAATACAAAACTCATGGAAGGTCATGGGTTTGAATCCCAGGGAATTCATGAACTGATAAAATGCATAGATTGAATGTAATGTAAGTTGCTTTGAATAAAAGTGTCTGCCAAATACATGAATGTTGGAACTTCACAATGACAACTAAAAGCTTCCATTTTAGGACCAAGTCATCGGAACACTTCAAAGTCATAGATTGGTCATTTGTACACTAAGTGATGAGAAAGAGAAAAGAAAATGTATATATATCAAACTCAATTGTTGTTCGATAACATAACTGCTTCAATAAAAGTGCCTGCTTCGGTCATAGATAGACAGTTTCTAAGCAAATAGATCAATATGTTCTAAACAGCCTTATTTAGTGCAACTAACCTCATAAATGGATATACTATACAATATTTTGTGTATACGCTACAATGCTACGCACGCAGTTATTTAAGCCTATCAATTTACCAGACCACCTACTGTATAAATTGTGGCCCAGTCAATAGAAACATAGAGTCATATTTCAAAATAGCTATTGTTTGAATCTAGAGTATAATGATGTCTAAGTGTTAGCATTTATTTGCTATTTATGTCTATTATTGTATATTTTTCTCTTGCAGTGCTAAGTTACCTTGGTGCCTCTAATGCTTAACACAAAGCATGCAAAATAATGAAGGAAATGGAATTCCTCTGTTTTCGTTTATGACAATGAATGAGCATTTATGGGCTGTTCTTTCTTTCCCACAGACAAACCAATAAAGAAGGTATTGAAAGGAGGGAGTAGTTCCACCAGAGGACAGCTCAGGGGGAAAGAGCCACATTTTGTTTCTTGTCAAAAGGATAGCAGTTAAAGAACGACAAAAATACAACTAAGATCTAGAATCGCCCTCATGGCATGGGAGAGTGACATAATCGTTGATCTGATTGGTGGGCGTGCTGTCAATCATCTATCCATTGCAGCCTGAGGACAGGGTTTGACCTTGGCTGTGGAAGGAGTGGAGGACTGTGAATTCAACCAACTCTGCTAACCTCAGCTGGACCATGTCACGGCTCAGAGGAACCCCATGGATTCCACTCACCATGGTTCATCTGCTGGCTACTCTACGCCTTTTTACCTGGATTGTGCTTGCGGGTGCTTGGCTAGCCATTACACGGGCCCAGCAGCACCCTATTGTCACGACAAACTACGGCAAGCTAAGAGGCTTGAAAACGGCTCTGCCCAATGAGATTCTAGGGCCTGTGGAACAGTATCTGGGGATTCCCTATGCCCTCCCGCCCATGGGGGAGAGAAGGTTTCAGCCCCCCGAGCCCCCCATGTCGTGGCCAGGGATTCGAAATGCCACACAGTTTGCTCCCGTTTGTCCACAGTTTCTGGAAGATCGGTTTTTACTCAATGATATGTTACCCGTATGGTTCACCGCCAACTTGGATACTGTTGTAACCTACGTACAAGATCAAAGCGAAGACTGCCTGTACTTAAATATTTATGTTCCCACGGAGGATGGTATGTTATTTCCTTCTTTAAAAAAAAAAAAAAAAAAAATTGATATATATGGTTAATGTTTTCTTCTTGACAAGTTTCATTATTTGATTGCTGATTTGGTTCTTCTCAGCTTAGTTTGTTTAGTTGGCATCATCACAACCTGATCAACGCAGATTTTCCAAGTTCAGCTAATTGTTGCTGACATTCCAAAACTAGATTTCCATTTTTTTTTTTTTTTTTGGTCACACTTTATTTTAAGGTCAAGTTCTCACTATTAACTAATGGCTTTGGCCTCAGTGAACTCCTAATTGCTGCTTATTAATAGTTAGTAAGGTTGTTAAGTTTAGGTACTGTGTAGGATTAAGGATTAATGGTCATGCCGAATATGTGCTATAAACAGCCAATATGCTAGTAATATGCATGCTAATAAGCATCTAGTTGAGAATTGGTCCCTATACTAAAGTGTCAAGATATCCCATCACATTTAGTTTGCTGGTAAAGCTCATGACAATCAACTCAAAGTAGTCATTTTCTGTATGATTATTATCATCTCAAAAAGTCCAAGAGTTTAGATGGTAATCTACAATTTTTATTTTTAAATATTTTTGACCCTGCATGTCCTGGCTACTGTAAATCTTACAGTATATTATATATCTTTTTTAAGTTGCTGTTATTTAAGTGTAAATAATAGTAACAATTCACAGATAGCACTCAGCTGTTTGAGATTATTTGTCCTATAGTCTTGAATTGCATAATAGTGTTCTAAATTTAGCTTGGACACTGGACTGAAAGATTAAGAAAGAGAGATTAACTTGCAAATGAAAATCTCACAAAGAGTGGAGCAGCCATGTCTGCATCTTCAAATTATCATTGTCTTATTATTGTGACATCATCATGATGAAATATTTTGCCAGGGATTCAATTATTTAGCCATTTGAGAAGAAGTTAATAATAATAATTCTTGCTGCTCAGTACATAGCGCTTTATTATAATAGTATCCATAGTGATCTGAAACCTAAAATCGATAATAATTTTTTTTTTTTTCGAATTTGAAATAAGTTGGATTTTTTTTTTTTTTGGAGTAACTCCATGTTGCTGACCTGAAATCAAAGTTACTGTATTCCTCTGAATCCATGACTGTTGCTGCACCAGTGTGCAGTAAATTTCTAACAGAATATGTCAGCATATTGTGACAGCCCGCAGTTTTGCTTAAAAAAGTCCTTTTTGTGATGTTGAAATTCAATCCTCTTTTGTGCCGTACTGAAGTCGGTCATCCCCTGTTAGCTTTCAAGCGCTAACCGCCCATCATGCTTCGGCTCTCCAAATTGCCCTTTTCAAAATCTTGTGTAATATGGGACCATCCTGACATTTTTGACTCAAAGAGGGACTTGCTCTGCTGTTGTGGCACTGTTGAAGCAGGTTGACAGATATAAAAAAGCCCTTTAGTGAAAAGACCATATCAAAAGAAAAAGCATGGCGTTCAAGGCTAGAATGGAAAACCGGGATCACCACTTCCTGATCTGTAGAAAACAGGTTAGAGACACATAAATTCTTTTTTGTGTTTTAGTTGCCTGCTTCTTTTGTTAGCTAGACGCACAAAAGAGACTGCAGTCTGTTAGTGACGGAGTCTGCTTTATCTCTCAGTGCAGTTACGAGTGAAGGCTGTGGAGGTGGCATCCTGTTTTGTTGTGAATTAATCACAATGAATGCTTCAGCCTGAAGGGACGGTCTGGGTGAAGAGACAATGCAGGCTCCCTTCCACTCTTTAATTGGGAATGCTAACCAATTTAATTTCTATTGGACTATTCAAAAAAACCCATTCAGAGAAACAGAAAGATGTTGAAAAGAGGCAGTCACGACAAATCAGTGCTTGTTACCCTCATTGTCTATCTCAGTGGGTGGACTTCTTTAACCTAACATCTGAAGTCCAGTCTTGTTGTAAAGATAATTGAGATCTACTCATAGAGTGCCAAATGGGGAACTGACACCTATGATCATGTACTGTAATTAATACTGCTCACTGTTCTTCCACAATAAGCCTATATATTCATATTAGTGGCTGGGACTAGTTGTCACACTTTTATTTTTAGTGAATACTTGTTTATTTTATTTTAATGCTATTTTCTTTTATTTTTATTATTTTATTTTTATTACTGTATATATGCACCGACCCTTTTGTGACAAAATTCCTTTCTTAGGAGAGGATTATTTCAACAGCTTATTTCAAAATTTTTTAGCAACATTTAAGATCTATCTATCTATCTATCTATCTATCTATCTATCTATCTATCTATCTATCTATCTATCTATCTATCTATCTATCTATCTATCTATCTATCTATCTATCTATCTATCTATCTATCTCAAACTGGCCTTTTTGCCTGTTTGGTGCCATAACAGTCTGATAAAAAGTTAAATACAAAATGAATTTGAGGATTTTCATAGTATTTCTTAGGCTTTTGTTTGTTCTTCTTTGATGACAGCCCTCTCCAGCTGATATGCACTTTATAAGTATATTCAATACTCACAATAATTAATTATCTGGCATCATTTGAGAATGTTCCAAATGACTTTAATGGAAGCGACACAATCTGCCCAAGCAGTTCACATATTGTCAAATGCGCTGATTTGATAAGTGACCTAGAAAAGGGAACTGTCATATAAATATTTCTTATTTAAAGTCATAACATTTATTTCTTTTTTGAAATCATAAAACTTTTTCACCTTGAAGTTGTATTTTGAATCGCAGACTTTCAATGTCATCTCAAACTTCTTCACGCCACTAAATATATCTCAGAATACATCTCAGAAGCTGCCGATCTCATGGGATTGTCAGACACAACAGTCTCTAGAGTTTGGAAGGAAAAAAAAAATCAGATGAGCAGCAGTTGCTGGTGAAATTGCTTTGTTAATGAGAGGGTTTGACAGAGAATGGCTAGAATGGTTCAAGCTATCAGGAAGGTGGCAATAACTAAAATAACAATGTATGACAACAGTGCTATCCACCTTGAACCTTTAAGTGGCTGGCCAGAGCAGCAGGCAAACAGCAGATTCCTCTGTCAGCTAAGAACAGGAGGCTGAGGCTACAGTGGGCATATGCTTGCCAAACTGGACATTAGATGAATGGAAATCATCGCTTTGTCTGATGAATCAAGATTTCAGATGCGATACAGATGGTAGGGTCAGAATTTGGTGTTAACCACATTAATTCATAGAACCATCCTGCATTTATTTATTTTTGTTTGGTTCAGGCTGCTGCTGCTGGTAAAATGTTGTGAATATTTTCTTGGCACACATTAGGCTTTTTGAGCATCATTTAAATTCCACATCCAACCTGCTGTGATCCTGCATCCTTGCTGACCATGTGCATCTCCTTATGGACATACACAGTCTACCCATTTTCTAATAGTTCGTTCTAGCATGATAACATGTCATGTCACAAAGCCTGGTGATGTCATTGAGTTTAGTACAATGGTCTCCTGGGAATGGCATGAATGTGCAGCCGATGCTAATGTGTGATATTCTCATGTCAGTATGGACTAGTGTAACCCCCCCGGGTCCGCACTGCCACAACTCGTTCTTGTTCCGGCGCGGGAGGCGGGCGCTCTAACAAGGAGGCTAAAGGCCACGGCCTCTAGCATCAGTCGCTATTGCGCCTCATTTTGAGATTAGGGGAGTGAGGTTTACACGCAACAGCTCTTACTGGCCTACGTTGGTTACACTCACCCCCCTAAACCTCACTCCCATCCGGGTCACGGCACCAGTGTAACCCCACCGGGTCCGCACCACCACAACTCGTTCTTGTTCCGAGTGGGTCTCCGGCGCGGGAGGCGGGCGGTCTAACAAGGAGGCTAAAGGCCACGGCCTCTAGCCTCAGTCGCTATTGCGCCTCATTTTGAGATCAGGGGAGTGAGGTTTACACACAACAGCTCTTACTGGCCTACATCAGTTACACTCGCCCCGCTAAACCTCACTCCCATCCGGGTCACGGCACCAGCGTAACCCCCCCCCACCTAATTCTAATAATTTACTCACCCTCATGTCATCTAAGATTTTCATGTCTTTCTTTCTTCAGTTGAAAAGAATTTAAGGTTTTGAGGAAAACGTTCCAGAATTTTTCTCCATATAATGGACTTCAATGGGAGCCAGCAGGTTGAAGGTCCAGTTTCAATGCAGCTTCAAAGGGCTCACGATCTCAGCCTAGGAATAAGGGTCTTATCTAGCAAAACGATCTGTCATTTTCTAAAAAAAAAAAAAATTATATACTTTTTAACCACAAATGCTCGTCTTGCACTAGCTCGACTTCACGCATTACGTAGTCATGTTGAAAAGGTCACAATTGACGTACGCGGAAGTACTGACCCAGTGTTTACAAATCAAACGTGCAAAGAAAGTCAAACACCCTTTACAAAAAAAAAAAAAAAAGTAAAACAACAATGTTAGACAATTTTGAAGTTGGAGGAAAAAATGAGAGAGTTTTTCGCTCTACACTACTTTTTTGAACTGGAGTATACAGATGAAGAACTAACTGCACGTTAGTTCAGTTGTTAGATAATGTTATTCAGTTGTTAGTTCAGTTGTTAGATAATAAGGCTTTTAATTTGTTGCTGTCAATCACCTATGAATAACTGGCCATTTCTTGTGGTTAATGTGTTTTGTGTGAAATCTTTATTTGAGCTGTGGGGATAGTATCGACCGCTGCGTAATGAGATGTCCTTTGAAGCTCAGCCCAAAAAAGTGTTCAAAGCTAGTGTAACTTAGTTCCTCATATTCTTCAGGTTGAATTATTAATGAATATAATGTAATGAGCTTCTGAACTAAGGGATTAATAAATGTGCTTCGTACATGCTAAAAATACTGATTCAACCTGTGCTGAGGAGAAAAAGAAAAAGTGCATTCATTTTTTAAGAGTCAAACCTGGGCACACAAGGGTGGAGGGTATCCCTGTGAATTTTTTTGTGGTATGCATATCACAACCATATTAGTGTCAAGGTTTCAACACTCATCCTGAGAACCTTCCTGTTTTATTCATTTTATTCATTTTATTATTATTATTATTATTTTTTTTTTTTTTAAGTAAAGTTAGTTTTCTTTAAATACATTTGATTTGAAAGGATGTTCTAGAATGAAAGTGCAAATCAGCTCGCAGTGGTAAAAATGATTTTCCTTCTCTGTAATTTCATTCTACTGAGAATGACAAATGATACCAGAACAGCTAACATTTTCACTACTTTACAGGCCATGGGTTTCATCATTTTCATAGTGGGTCCACCATTTGAAACATTCTCTTGGCACTGTTACAGTATTCAAGATAATTTTGAATAGCACTGAAAATCCTTCTATGAAATTAAACAAAAAATAAGATTTCCAGTTATGAAATAGACAAGTCTTCTTTTGTGTGGAACCTTGCATTTGGTTAATAGCACATCAGAATCATACAGATGAACATTTAGCTGTTAAAATTGCTTTTGCGACCTCTGAATGAAATTCTCCTCAGTCTTGACATTAATTAAATAATTTTATGTAAGCACATCAAGCTAATCTGTCTAAGCCAATGCAACCATAACATCACTTATGGAGTCATTTGTGCAAGCTAATGCTGAAAGACTCTAGGGCAGTGAATACACATTTTTAGAATAGTTTGTGTATTTTAAGCTACATAAGCTTGCAGCTAGTAACTAGTAGGGTCAACTTTGGGTAATTTTCTGTTTATTCTTATTTATTTTAAAGATATTCTAAAGTACGCTTTTTTAGGGTATTACGTATAAAAAATCTAGCAGGTACTGCAGTGGCAATGAAACTGTAAATCACATTTTTGAGACAAATACGTATTTGCCTATCAGTCAAAAGTATTATATCAAACACTATTTAGATTTAGACCCTTTTTTTTCAAACCACGGGCAGATGTGGCACATACAGTACATAAATAACAATACAGAAAATGACACCAATTCAAATATTATTCAGATATGAATCATTGGCAAATGAAATGGTTTATTAATTTTGTGTGTATGAATGTTATGTTGTGGGTTTGAGCTTAGTATACCTATAGGTTGACATGCAATGCAGTGTAAAAACTGGAATAACACAGCAGTGTGTAGGGCAGTATATCTCCTTCCTCTGACAGGAAGTCAGATGAGTGGAAAGACAGGGGTAAGTGTCTGTGGAACCGGTCAAGCGTAGAAAGCAAATGTCGTAGAACTTCACTGCAGGGCCATGTGTTCATAGACACATATACCTATGCTCAATTACGTACTGTACACACAAAATGTTCATGTGACCACATGGTTTGGTGTACCTCCTTTTTTAATGTTCCAGAGTAGTGGCAGTATGAGTGCATTTGGAATATCTGCATTGCCCTTTTTTAAATGTATGTCCAGTCTAACAGCTTGTGTGTGAGCTTTGTGGGCATATTGCTGGTGATGTACTAAGAATAATTGCACACAAATCCAAATATGCAAATATATTGGACTTATATTTAAAGAAGACTTTTGCATGCAGTAATGCAAAATGTTATCCATACAACTTGTTTGCTGATGTAGCTGAATACATGGAGTAAAATTTGTAATATTTACATCTATACATGTCAAATGATTTATTGGAATGCCTGTTGGATATTCATGAATCAATGTCAGAAAGATATGAATTCACAAATAACAAACTGAAATGAAGACAGGTGCAATTTAATACACTTTTTGCATTTTGGCCTTTTTATGGAGACATGTCTTAGATTACATGCATGGAAAACACTATTGCATTTCTCATGTGAAACAATTCTGGCTAGACTATATATAAACTTGGATATATTTTGCATGCTATCAAAATTTGACATGTTTTCATACAGACAAATTTTAATAATTCATGCAGGGCTTATTTTGTGAGTAGACATTTCTGTGGACCTTTAATAATGCATTATAACTTAATCAGTTTAATTATTAGCAAATCTTTAATTATTTATCCTTTGATTGACATCATTAATAAGCATGGCCCATTGTCAGTTTCTTTTTCACCAGGTCATTATTGACATAGCTCGCCTTTAGCTTAATTACTGAGGCACCAGGGCAGTGATATAGGTCTTGATTTATTAAAAGCCTGCCATTCTTTTCCTTTTATGAGGAGATTCTAAACAAATGAAAGTGATTTGTCTTATTCAAGGCACAATTCTGGGCCATAACTACTATAGATATTGAGGTGGTGTAAAGAGTCCACTGAAGGCGAGTGTAGTGATGAACCCAAGTGCAGTTTATTTACAACGTGAAATCCAAAATCCAAACAGACTTGACTTGACATGGAACAGGCTTGACATGAAACAGGCGTGGCATGGCATGAACAGACTAGACTCACCAACAGCAGGTTACAACATTAATACACGACCAAGAAACAAGGCAAGGACATGGCTACTTAAAGTTAACAGAGAGGGTCACATGACATGAAACAAACCAATGGGAAACAAGACACATGTCTATGACAACCAATCAGAACGTGACACATTGAACAAGGGAACCAATAGCAGGAATACATGAGGGCAAGGGAAGCATGACACAAACAGGAACCATA
>JAFVLL020003457.1:0-23023 GCA_021397915.2 Tor tambroides | reverse complement strand
AAAAAAATGCATCAGTTTGACCGCGCTTAGAACTGCTCTCTCCTGAAGAGGACGCAAAATGCCCGCAATAAATAACTCAACCACTGGATTACGTCTGACCCAGGATCTGAGTAACACAAAAACTACTCAAACATTGGGTTGTTAAAAAAGACTCAAAAGGCTCAACCCAGCATCTGGGTAAAAAAAAAAATAACCCAGGATTTTTTTAGAGTGTATAGTTTATAGTCAATTGTTTATATTAAATCCTGACATTTTTTTAATCTTAGATTAAAACATGCTGTTGTGTCTGGCCTTTTAACACAATGTAGAGTGTTCATTGAATGTCTATGACTGAGTTTATTAAATGTGAAGTGTGACTGCAGATCAGTTTTCAGCCATCACACTTTTTTTTCTGTTTTCAGATGAAACTGTTGGGGTGTGACAGAGTGGTGAAGAAAAGCAATATGAGTGGTGCAAGATTCTTGGTAAATTTGTTTTGTCTCTTTGACAAATACACTAAAACTCAGACCTTACTTCCAGTTTAAACTGTACTTCATGCACTACATTGTACTGTATAACCATCAATATATGGTATTTGTGCAAAGGTTTTAAGCACATTAGATACTTCTCAAAAAAAAAAAAATTGTTTCCTTTAGTGAGCCAGTAGGAAATATGTGTTTACAATAATAATATTAATAATATTAATAATCTAGTGAGCTTTTTGTATGATGGACTCAAAGATGGTGAGAACAGATCTCTGTCTGGACCAAACCGTCTGTTGTTGGACTCCCTGTACATACAAAAATCTCACTGGATTATTACAACTAATGGCTAAAGAATGTGTATTAAATGGATGTCACTTGCACTCTAAAGAAAAAGACAACCTTCTTAAAACATTTTTGGTGAAAAATCAAACAGACTATAGTACAGTATAAAGCTATGCTCAGACAAGCCATATCTCAATACAGAACAAATAATTCCCGTTTCTATCTTATTCTAGAATATGACTGATAAGGACCTTAAGAAGTTCCCCGCAGCACATATACCGTGAGTTTTAAGCTTAATTCCAAAAACAAAAATCTCACAGAGATGGTAAAAAACTAACCATTTGGATAAAGGGCATGTGCCTTCTGGTTCTACTATGTCTGCATTGGCAGATGTCTATGTCTGAAGCAACTTGCATTGGCTGGAAATTGCATTAGATAATTTCATTAGTTCATGCATTCCCTGGGAATCAAACCCATGGTCTTGGCATTGTTAGCACCATGCTCTACTGTTTGGGCTACAGAAACACTAATATAGACTATAGCAACTGTCCAATACAGTAAGACACAAAAGAGTCTGCAGACAGAATTCTAAGTGAGTCACCTAAAAGTCACCAGTAAGACTGTTTACACAATGTATCTGTAAATTAAACTTGCCTCCTGGTTTATAATACGTATTCAAAATAGTCTGTTGAGCCTGTAATAATCTTTCTCTTGTTACATTGCTCTATATTTATTTACTTCTGTTTTTCTATTTGGAAGATTTATCACAAAGATCTGCAGAGATATTAATCAGAATAACAAACAAAAGAAGAGTCTGTTTCATAGGTAAGCAAGATCACACTTTAAAACACTTCATAAACAAAGCTGAACTGTCTCTACATGCTTGAGAGTTTGTCATTTTTAAACCTTTGCCTTGACTAGATCAGATCATCAGATGCCTCCAAACCAAGGTAACTCTACATAAACATCTGCGGTTACACTACTTAACCCATTATGCGCACTACCTAAAAAGCCTCTATATTATTTTCTTTGAAAAAATGCAGAACCTAATGCAGGAGGTTGGGATTCTGATGAATTCGTAAGTCTTCATGTTAAACGTAAAAAAAAAGAAAAAAAGAAAACAGCCTCTCACCACTCATGTAATATTAAATGCAAAATGTGCATTTATATTTCTAGGACCAAGAAGGAAGTGACAATGACTATGAGGAGCCAGATAATAATAATGAATTTGAAGACAATTACATATGCGCAGCATCATGTGATACTGAGGATGATGAGAATGCTGATGATGACTATGAACCACCTCCTACTGAAACACCTTCTGAATTACCGTCTCACTTCCGTGTTTCCAAGCCTCTCGGTGACGGTGATTATTTAGGTAATTCACAATACTAACACAAATCACTAATATGGACATAAATGAAAGAATCCATGTATTTCAATTAGTAAGATTCACTCACTCATTCTGTTGTGTGGCGGTGTGTAGACAGCGGCCCACGTGGTTCTGCAAGACCACAACAGGACTACAGGTCAGCATCTCTTCCCAGAGGGCTTTTGAATGTAAGTAAAGATCTTTTTAGTATAAATATATCTAAATGACTCTTTTTACTGTAAATGCTGTAACTATAGGATTGTCCATAACATGACTGTCTTTACTTTCAGACATCTAAGCCTCCAGCACGACCGGATCCCTCTCCACACAGGCCTTTCAGTCCCCCCAGTCAATGTAAGTGAGTTCAACTTCAAATCCCTCTAATATGAAAGCATGATCTCTGAACATTCTGCAAATCATATCCACAGGCAAACCTGGTGCACCAATGATAGATCGGAGTAAGAAACCTGGCTCATCTACTCCATCAAAAAAAGGTATTGGCAAATCAGGTACCATTTTTTTTTTTGTATTTGTATTACCTTTTGTAATGGTCATATCACTAAACATTTATTTTAAACAATTTCATTTTTATCCTTACAGCAACAAACCAAAACACCTTACCAATGGCTTCAAAACCAGCAACTTTACCCACACAAAGGTGTGTATCTTTATCAACAACTTGAATTCATTCCTTTAAAGTCAAAGAGCAGTATAGTATATTTTTCAATCTCCAACACAGATTTAATATCCAACAGAGGGATGAGCTTCCTCCTCCACCTGTTGAAGCGATGGGGCAGGTGAGTACTATCATATTAGCTCTAATAAACATGACAACAAGCATCTCACAATCCCACAAACCATCCAGGAACTTAAAACACGCAGTTAGACTGGACAACCACAAGATGGCACTGTTGTTACACGTGGTCATGTGGTTTGTTTAACAATGACGCTAAACAAAAGAAATACACGCCCAGTATCGCCTACATGCTTTGTGTATTATTTCCAATCATAGAAACGATCACATGTGTTTCCTACTGTAATAATGAAAGCGAACAGATGTGTAAAGGCTGAATGTTTTTTATGCACTCAGGACATGGATCCACGGTGGTATGTTGGGCAAATGTCACGAGCAGAGGCCGAAGTCTCACTCAGACAAATGAGTAGAGTGAGTTCCACCAATAAAGTCATAGAATGTTTTAAAATGATCTAAAATGCACCCCTGCCTTCAAATAATTATTATAAAATGTGAATAAAATAAGCTTTTATGAGAGAATTAATTTGAAATTTAAAGACATGATAAAAAAAATCAGGTCTTTCCTTTGTATACGAAGAGAAAGACAAAATAGACAAAGCAAAAAATAGAGAGCAAGTGTATAAAGACATACATACATTGTCTTTTTTTAGGATGGCACTTTCTTGGTGAGAGACAGTTCAAAGGGCTGCACAGAGCAGCCATACACACTCATGGTGCTGCACCAGCAAAAAGTGTACAACATCCAGATCCGTTTCCTTGGAAACAGGGATGGATATTCCCTGGGCACGGGCCTAAATGGTGTTGAGGTAATGGCATCTGTTGATTCTGACAGAAACGTCAGTCATGAATGATGTCCTGATTAAACCTGTAAAGCCTGGTGTATAAAATAATAGTCAGAAAATATCACATTTTTTGAACTGGAGCAGTTGATCAAACCTTTAGACAAAATATAAAAGTTTGCATATATGTTTATTTTGTTGAGTATCACATTTGATATGTCGGTTTTCTATGGCTTGTATAGTATGATACAGTGATATAGGAGAATGTGAAGCTTATACTCAAGGTGGGACAAAATGCCTCAATTTTAATCAAATGCACCAAACAGAGCATATATGCAATTTGTTACATTTGCTGATATTTATATGATCAAAAAAGTAAGATAAAATTTTGATCTTTGTAAAATAGCATAATACTTGCATAAAAATGCTTTTAATATTACTTGTTACTTTATAACGTCTTGGTAATGATATATAGATTATTAGTTTTATGAAAGCTCTGTCATTTTTATTTTGGGGGCAAAACATACAATGCAAAGTAATACAAAGATGATTAAGAGCCGTACAAATAAATGTTCCTCATTATATTTGTAACTCAGGTAATCAAATAAACCTAAGTTGCTTCAGTATAGTAAGTGGTCTTCTTGAAATATTACTAACAGTATAAAAGTTATTCTTACGTTTACTTTATGAAAATCAGTAAAGATTTCATAGCAAAAAGACATGTTTACCACAACCTGAAGGAGATGTTTTTAGAATTTTACTTGCTGAAAAAAAGTATACATTATCAATTAGATGACAGAAGGCATGTAGTAGATTGAACAGTTTTGATCATGTTGATAAATTGGAAGTCTTAGAAAGCTGTGTATCAAAAATGATACAGTAGGCATTATGGGATTAATTAAAAATTCTTTAATTAGAGTGAAGACTGTGTTTCAGATTATCAGCTGTGATGATTTTTATTGGTTTTGTGAGATTCCCTCAATCACTCGACTGTATGTGTGTCCCAGAATTTCTCCAGTGTCATGGATATGGTCGCACACCACATGAAGACCCCACTGATTCTGATAGACGGAATGGAGCGTGGTGCCGGACTTCATCGGCAGTGCTGCCTCATGCACCCTGCAGGTTTCTGATCGACAAAGCAGAAGAGCGATCTATATAATGCTGACTGGATTCCAGTGTCAAACAGACTTTGATGGAATTCAGACACTTTGTTTTGTGAAATGCCGCAACTGCAATGTTGGCAATCAACACCAAGATATCTAAGCACTGAAAAATGAAGTGCATGACTAAATCATATTCAGTTTAATTCGATCAGACAAGACTGTCTACACTTTTTAAATCGAAAATGAATTTTTAAACACTTTCAATGTTAAAATCAAGAGGCATTTTTAGGCTCAATGTTAGCTAGAGGCAATTTTACTTACTATTATCAACTCTTAAAATGTACATTTGTCTGTTCTAAATTACATATTCCTAACGCTTTTAGTGTTTGAACTTAATGTTTTCTAATAAACTGTGATGTTTCAGGGAAAAAGCACTTCTCTTGAGTTACGTATTTAGTCTTCCATCGTCTGCTGATGGCTTAACCACATTGGGGTTTCCGCGTCAGCCTGGAGACAAGCCATTTTATCAGGGTGTGTGAAGCACACGGTCAGGTTACACTGCAGTAGCTGGATCTTCACTGAAAACAAAGGGTGTAGTGGTTGAACATGCAGCATGAAGAACACAAGAAGAGACCCTCTCATTCCATTCTGACTGACTGAAACATAACCAGCACCAACAGGTTATGTTTACTGTAATCAAAGTGCATAAATAGAAGCATTCTGTTATGCATTATGCAAAGGTTACTGTTAACGTACACCCGAAAGGAAAATCTATCAGTTCATTATCATTTTACAGTAATCAATCTAAAATACGGCTATAGCAGGTTTTGATACGACTATAGAAGGTCTAATCCGCAAGTAACTGTCGAAATATTCAAAGATGTTTAGTCCTACTTAACTGGATATGCAGGGCTCAGCAATAGATGTAGCCAACATGTTTTCTTGCCTAACCTAATGGCTCTATGACATAATAAAACTCATTATTGTCAGCCCTGGAGGATTTGCGGGATGTTCTGAGTGCTGATATGTTTGTGTTAGCATTGACGGCGGGCACAGATTAATGTCTTAGCGCTGATTCCTCGTTAACTGCCACGCTTGGCAAGGGTGCCACATTTTCTTCAAAATTTGTTCATGCAATACCCATTTCAAAGCCACCAGAAGAATTTCTGCCAACACTCAAAAAAGAGGAACTATTAAACTGCCAGCACATTTCAGAATTGTCAAAACATGAGTGTGTAACAAACTGTATATTATTATTATTATTACATTCCATAAGATAATTTTACAATACTGTTGAAAAATCTAAGAAAATAGGGTTGGGATTAGATCCAACAGTCACTAACAGTCACTGAATTATGCTAACAAAAAGAACTTTTACCGTAGCAAGTTTACCTTCCATTTGGTCAATCAATTCCGACATTAAATCCAACTGCTTCAGGATATAATCCAGGCCATCTGAGGTCCCATGTTCACTATTCTCGGTGGAATTTCCCTCCATCTGTAAGTTCACTACAAACAGAGGTAAGAATAATTATGTATTACATTTATATGGTATCTTTCTGTTTTAAACGGATGACACACACAATAAGAAAATCTAAAAATAGAACAGCATTTTAGGTAGTCTATTAGATGCAACACATTTTACAATCCTCATGAAGCTCAGATAATTCTAATAGATTTGTCACAAGGTTTAGTAACTTTTTCCAAACGTGTAAACATAATAAATCATTAAACTCATTTGGAAGAAACTCACAGAAATCTGCATACAAAAATGATGCGATGAGAAGAACATTCAGAAGCCCCTTTTTTGCATTTTAATGGCATTGGATTAATCAGATTCACAATCAGCATGTCTGCTTTGTTGATATTTTTATTCATTTGTATGAGGGAATAAAACCATGTTAAATTACAAATATGTGGCATCGAACAACTCTGGCAGCTCTAACACCATCAGCTTTAACAACATTAACATCATCCTAACAGACGCTCCTGTTCTACATTGAAACTGCATTGTAACTTTATTCTTGGGTAAAAATAGGTTCTTCAGCAGCAGGATGACAATTTTTATCTTGTCCATCTGTGGGACCACAGATGACAGCTTTGCACTTGAGGAACTCATTCTCCAGGCTCTTGAGGGATTCAGCAAGCTCTGGACTAGTTCGCAGCACAACCATATCATAGGCCATCCAAGACAACTTCACTGAGGAAAAAAAAAACTATTATTAACATTATTAAGTTGATTATTAAGTTGATTTTTCATTCCCAGCATTGTTATTATATTCAATGCAGTATTTGTTTGCTATCTACCTGAAACATTCTCCATTTGCTCTGTTATCTTCTCCAAATGTTGATTCAGTTGTAAACTCTCACGACTGAAGTCCTCACATGATTGGACACTCGAAATATCGTCAGACATCTAAAAACCAGCAAACTCCGTAAAAACTCTCGCTGGATTGTTGTTTCTTAATCCTAAACGTTGAATTAGTTACATTTTCACGATGAATTAAAAGACCAAGTTTTACGCGTACATAATTCGTTTTACTCGTTTTTCGTTTATCCGTTTTACTCGTTTTTCGTTTATCCGTTTTCAGTCATTCAAATGTAACGTTACCTCAGACCAAAGAGAGTTGCTTTAAATTACGCTAATAAAATGAATATACACGTAGTGTGAATAGAAAATCATAACTTAAGCAAATTACCTTGGTCATGTAGCGAACTGCAGACAATTTTTAATGTTTCGTGTTTTATTGCGACCGCTGACAGGTACTCGAGGTCTCGAGCAATATCACGCGAAACGTAGATGTAACCGCTCTCGCGTGCACGCTCAAATACGCCAGTAAATTTCGCTTTCTTTTAAAGTATCAGCTTGATTGTAGTAATGGGACATCCGATTTATTTACACAAAACAGTTCTTTAAAAGTGTTCGTTTCAAAGAAAATATTAATAAAACGATTCATCTATTCGTTACGTCATGACGTCATCTCTGACGTCCCGGCGTCGCCAGCTACATAAACGAATATTAATAAATATAAATAAATGTTGTATGAAATACAAGGCAATACAGTTTGCAATTATATTAAGCACTATCTCTCGGCTAAAAATGTTTTTGCATGCTTTAATTACAACCAACATTTTCGATAAGGGAAATGAATTGATGTTGGTGGTTCTACACAGAACGGTTGAATGTAAACACCATTCTACTTACAAATAAAAGCTGCAACTGAAACTTTTCCGTCAATAAATTAGTGCTTGTTGTTCATAAAATATTTTAAAACGTTAAAGTTATGAAAAAAAAAGGTTTCAAAGAATGTATATTTTCAGGAGTTTTAAGTGGTTGTAACAGAAAATTCCAGTGTGTCAGGCTAAACCCTGTGAATGCCTTCAGGTGATGGTGGTGCTGCTGGTTTGTGGATGGGTGGGTGGTTATGGGGGCTGTGTCAGTAAGAGCCTAAACACCTGGAAGGTTTCAATAAGGTGGGACTTAGGCGGTGCTAGATATGCATAAATAAAACAGGTGCAACAGGTGATGATGTTGATACAGCAGAAGGAAGCACAATAGCACTAAGAGAGGACACACGCAAGACAACTCTGACTGGAAACATCTTAGAGTGCCTGAAAATATTCCTAAAAAAAGTACAAGTCATCAGAGAGAAAGAGAAAAAAAGACTTTCCAAGTGGAACACATCAAGATCACTGAGCAATGACATCCTATGAATCTCAAGGTCAGTCTCCGACGAGATGTGGCCCCCAGTTCCCCAGCTTGGGACAGGAGCCTCCAGAACTGAGTCTGTACAGCGACAGCTACTATGCACCACCATCACTGCCGAGTCCACAGCGAGCAAATCCTTCTTCATACGAACTCGGAGACTATGCCGCCTCATCGCCTAACCCCTACCTGTGGTTCAACAGCCCAGGGATGAACAGCACTCCTTATCTGGGTGGAACGCCTGGCCCTGCTGGACCTCCTTTTGTCCCCCAGCACTATGGCATGCAAAGGCCCTTTTTGGGAGCTGGGGGACCAGGTGGTCCTGGTGGCGACCTGAGCTGGTTCTCCATGCCTTCTCAGGAGGATCTTATGAAGCTGGTCAGGCCACCTTATTCATACTCAGCTCTTATTGCAATGGCCATACATGGTGCACCAGATCGCCGCCTCACTCTAAGTCAGATTTATCAGTATGTTGCAGACAACTTCCCTTTTTACAACAAGAGCAAAGCAGGATGGCAAAACTCTATTCGTCACAACCTCTCACTAAACGACTGTTTCAAAAAGGTTCCACGAGATGAAGATGATCCAGGTGAGTGTTTGTCTTTCTTTGATTCTTATTTATTAAGTTAAAAACTCTTTAAAAAATTACTAAAATTATATAGTCTTAAAAATAATAAACTATATAAACATTACACATTATTTCTTAGTTAAATACGAATATATATTTATCATTTTTAATAAATAAGTAATAATGCTATATAATAACTAGATATTTTTTTGATCATATAACTCTATTTAATATGCAATTTATCTCTCATTTTAAAGGTAAGGGCAATTACTGGACCTTAGATCCGAATTGTGAAAAAATGTTTGACAACGGTAACTTCAGACGCAAGAGGAAGAGAAAGTCTGACAGTCTCCCAGAGAAGAGCATTTCTGGAGGGAATCTGAGCTCTGAGTCAGGAGACAGTAATGGCAGGGGCAGCCCAAAAAATCAAGCTGTTGACATTTCCACTTCGCCTGAAAAGGGTCCTTCACCCGCATCCACGGGTCCGTCACCATGCTTGAGCAACTTCCTGACTGAGATGTCTGGTGTAGCTGGTTCTCTCGACATGGAAGGAGATCCCCTGAGTCGTCCCTTTGCACTCAGTCTGCCGGTGGACGGAGTACAGAGAGCTTCGCAACCCGCAGGGTTTGGCACATACTCCCCCAGCTCCACGGTGTCCGAGTGGGCGTCCCCTCTGCCCCCGCCGCCTCCTATTTCCCCATCACCCTCCCACTCCGCTTTAGGCTACAGTGGGCCTGCTCTCAGTCAGTTTAATGGGCATTTCTACCCTGGTTTGAGCTCGACAGGTATTCTTTACCCTCGGGAGGGCACAGAGGTGTAGGAAGGGAAGCAGGTGACAGCCAAAACAGAAAAAAACTGAATGATCAATTCACACTACAGACTCTGGGGGCAAGAAAAAAAAAAACTGTTGTTTTCCTGAAACTATACACTGCTTTTGGCCTAACTGAACTCCTTTGAGTTCTGTGGGCACAAGATACGAATGAATTCCCACAGGAATGGTCTAGTCAGCATGAGATATGACAGGCTGACTCTAGCAAAGGCCCCTGTTACCAGCAGCTCTGACCTGAGGTCAGCTGCTGACATCAAGCCATTTTACACACCTATCTAATTCTTACTTAACTCATATTACTGACGCTGAATTCAAGCACCTGTAATGAAACAGAACAGATGAATCACTTCTTATGTGGGCAGTGAAAATACATACAGTAAAGCAGATTTTCTTCTGCTGCATGCTGGTATTGTCATATGATACTGTCAGTCTTTGTATTTTATGTGTTTTATGTATAGTTGTAAAGTTGGGTATGTGTGAATGTTGGAGTGTATTTTATTTTATTATTTTATTTTACTATGAGGTCTTTAAGGGTGTATATTGCTTCTTTTTTAATAAAATATATTTAAAATAAAATTGACTTATGGTATTCAGTTGAATAATGTTATTTTAGAAAAACTGTATTTTATTAAAAACAAATCCCTTTTAATTTTAATAAATTAAACTTTATTTCAGATTTAGAGTGTCCATGAGAAAAAAAAAAAAAGAGATGACCTTGAAAGAACTAGAACTAGTTTCACCAGGTCACTCTAACTGTCACCACTCCTCCCCTTTTTCTCTTGAGACTTTCACTTTTTATTATGTAGGCTACTGCTGAGCCCATAGTTTTTGGCAGTGCTTCAATTATACTTAAAATTTGTCAGCATTTGTATTCATGTGATGATGACATGAGAGATAATATGTTGTAAGACAGCACAGTAGCTGCTTGAGATAAGAGCCTGATATTTTTGTTTAGTTAACAGAAAATTCGATACAGCCAGATGGTGACTGATAGTTAACAGATTCCTTTATGTTCTGCTATATGATTTCCATTACATTCATGTGTAGACACTGAGATGACGGAAATGTCATTATTCTTAAATACAGTGGCTTCAAAAATCATTTGGGCATTTATGCGTTTCAGAACAATTCATAGATTTGTAGGTTTTAATTTCTAAAGCAATAAATATACTGTTTATATATACATAATATAAACGTTCTGGTTGTCAAATGTAAACATACTGTGATTTAATAACAACTCTACAAAGGTCTATGCAAGATAATAACAAGGGTTTTTGAACTCATGCTGAAATGTAGTTAGTGAATGACACTGCATTGGAGGTGAATGAATGGAAGTGCTTTTGCAAGCTTTCTGTATATTTCATATTCATGATTTGAATAAATGTTTTGTTTTCTATGCTGCTAAAAGGACCAACAGCCAACTTATGCTCTGCCAAGTTTTGGGAATGACAACTGCATTTCAAGACTGGAGTGAATCTGCTAAATTATCTTTCCGTGAGTCACGTAATTCATGAAACTGCAATGATTGACACTTACATAGTAATAACCACTATTGTGCAACAGATGGAGCAAAAAAAAATATTAGATGGTCATTTTTTTAATAAAAAGAAAAGAAGTAGTAGAATAGAAATAGAATAGTGAGTGTTAGAGGGTCAAGTTTTATTTTTATAATAAATAAAAAGAAAACAAGTACACAGAAAAAAAGAGAATGCTAGTATTAGAGGGTCATTTTTTTTTTAAACAAATAAAAAGAAAAGTCAAAAGGATAGAAAAAGAATAGAGAACGCTATGAGGGTCACTTTTTATAGAGTACTTTTTTAATAAAAAGAAAACAGTGTTAGAAGGCCAAGTTTTTTAAAATAAATAAATAAATAAATAAAAAAAGAGGTCGAGTAGATAAAATAGAAATAGAATAGAGAGTGGAACTGTTTGAGGGTCAAGTTTTTTTAATAAATAAAAAGAAAACAAGTAGATAAAATAGAAACATAACAGAGAGTGCTAGTATTTGTGTCACGTGCGTGTCTTGTTTCCCCTCCTCGTGTGACCTTATTTGGACTTCCTGTCCCGTTCCTCATTTTGTTGTTATTAGGTGATTTGTTCCCAGCCCTGTGTTTAATTACTCCTCACCTGTTTCTGTTCTCCTTGATTTACTTCCTAGTGTTCTTAAGCCTTGTGTCTCCCTGTCTCCCACATCTGGTATTGGTTGTCTTACCCCGTGCTCCATGTTTCCATGTGTTTGTTCTTCATTAAAGGAAGATTTAATTGTATTCCTCGCTCCTTGACCCCTACGTGTCTGTGACAGTTTGAGAGTCAAGTGTAGATGGAAGAGATGTGTTTTTAGCCGTTTCTTGAAGATATAATTAAAAAATGAAATTAAGCAAAGAAATTGAAATAGGCCTAATTAAAGTACCTAGGGTAATATAATTTAGCTGTCTTAGGTGTACACTTAAGTGTACAAATACTCTTTGTAGATGATTATAATGCATGCTTAACATAAGAAAACATGAAAGATATATTGTTAAAAAAAAAGAGAACCCCTCCCCAGAAACTAAACGAAAAAATGAAACATTTGGTTCAGACAAACTGAACAGTTTCTGACACTTGATTCTGTTAGTGGAGTCCACGGCCCGGAGCAGTTTCTAGAGCAGCAGTGGTGTTTGTAAGGTCACCAACAGACATTTTGTATCAGTAAATCAGCTATCCTGTCAGAAATGAATTCATTTGGTTGTTTCTGACAGTCTTTACTGACTTAAGGGAACCTTTAAACAAGTAGAAGTTTACCATGAAGACCTCAGCTCAGATCATATAACAACTGTTTTGCATAACAGCTCACAACACACCCCAGGAGATTGTGGAATTAAATTTAAGAATTAATCAAATCTGTGTTTCATGATTTTCGTTCCTACATTCTGTTGCATGTGTGCGAGCAGAAGCTTAAATTCACAGAGAATAAGCCCTCAAGCAAATTCCTCCCCAAGGGAATTTCCTCTTCAGATAAGGAAATTGATATAGTACGGAATCTGTGGATTTATTACTATGGCCATTCCTTTGTTAATGTAACATGCAAAACACATGCCATTATTCAGCACACCAAAGAATCATTTGTGCTATTGCATTTATCTGTGAGATGAGTTATGATAATTCCCGTTGGCCTGTGAACCATAAGTGTTTCTAGGAAAAAAGAGAAAGACAAACATTATTCACACGCATATTAACAGCAAAAAATGAAAGTTATTATAACAGAAAGGTATGCATTCTGCTAACGGTATATTTGCATATGACATATATCTTTGCTTATTTTGCTACTGTTTTATTGCAGCAGTGCATAGATTCCGTGGCATATTGTATATATTTCCATGCCAGTCGAGCACCAGCTGTGGCAGGTGAAAGTAGGGAAGAAGAACTTGTTCTACTTTGTACCGTCTGCTTCAAATGTGCCAAAAGAAACACAAGGAACACTCAGTCTTACAAAACCTAACAATAAAGCAAATTTAAGGATAGCTGGCTTTTGGTTGAAAACTCTACACCCTCTCACTGATGTAATGATGCAAATTACCAACTGCTTATTTTACCACTTGGAAATTCTCCGGGATTTCTTTTCGGCCTATCTATATGGAGATTGTATGATTCTTTTCCACCCAGACAGCGATTTACAATTACTGAACTCTCACTGGGAAATGAAATACACCTTGAAATATCAATTAAATGAATCTGTAGAATATTGTTCTGTTTAGGCTTTTATATTAAAAAATTCTTCTGAGACTGTTTACCGCTGTTTGCATTTATATTTATTCATTTAGCAGACGCAAAGCAAAACACAAGTGAAAAATGTCTGTCCCATGATATGCACCTCTGATATGAATATTATATTTAAAGCTGCCTTCTCCTCCCATATGTTTCACAGTGAGCTGTTTAGTTATTTGATTCAAAATCAAAGTGGAAAATGCATTCAAAGGATATAGCAGGGACAAACACACTTTTGTTGTTGTTGTTTTTGATTAGATTTAGCCTACAGCCATATATAAAAAGGATGTAGGCAGACAGATGAGACCACAATTAACAAAACAAAACAAAAAAACAAAATAAAACAAAAGTTTACAAAGACATCAATCTGTTTCACACAGGTGCACATTGCCTCTGATTTGTTACGGCAACAGGTCATCACTGATTATCATAAATGTACATTTGTGTTTGACTAATTTGCTTTGTGTTGACTTATTTTGCTAGATCTACACTCAATATCCATTCATCAACCACACTCTTTCCTGTAGCCTTGGGGCAGAATTATTTCTCAACAGTAAAATGTGATTAAAATCTATAAATCTTCTGTTACACCTGCTGCCTGTTGTGTGGCACACACCTGTCTTTCAAACGGAATCTGCCAAAAAAATGTGTTCGAGATGCTGCGTCTGTATTCCACGAACAGATTTTATGACTTACTACCAGTCAATAACAGTCAGTACTGGGGCCCTTTACTGACTTCCAAGAAAAGAACAAAGTTGTGGTCCTGACTTGTCTTTTTAATTATCTTAGATAAATAATAATTATTAAAATAACCACAACAGTCCTATATTAATTTTCAACATCATGTTTTTTGAACATATGCCTTGGAATTTTTAAATATTATGAATGGGAACATGAATATAGTTATCCAGGGGTTGGCAACTAGTGTTATGTAAAATATTTAAATATTTTTTGTTAACAAAAAGTTAAAAGAGCTAAAATTCAGATTGTCCCTCCCACATTTAAATGTATTATGTGCTGTAAAATTAAAATGTTTGAACATACACTGTATTGCCAAAAGTATTGGGTTGCCCCCTTCTAATGAACAGGTTTGACTACTTTAGTAATTTGCATGAGTATAAATCTTAATGTTTAAGCATATAATGATATTCTAGGGAATTGTGTGCTTCTAATTTTATGGCAAAGGTTTGGACAGGACCCTTTTCTATTCTAACATGACAATGCCTCTGTGTATAAGGCAAGGTTCAAAAAGAAAATGATTGATTCAGTCAGTGTGGAAGAACTTGACTGGTCTGCATAAAACCAAGTCCTAATCCCAGTTTAACACCTCTGGTGTGACTGTAAATGCAGACCTTCAGCCAAAAATTCATCACCAAACACCAAAGACTTGTACATATGGGTACAGTCATTTCAGACACTTCCAAAACTTTTGCAACAGAGATGGAAATACAATTTTTAAATACATGAACTGTTTTCATCTTTGTTGCCACAGTTTTGGAAGTTTCTTTTTTCTGTTCTAAAGAAGGGGGTGTCACAATACTTTTGCTCATATAGTGTATGTACAAGTCATTGGTGTTTGGCGACGAGTTTTTGGCTCAAGGTCTGCATTTAAAGTCACACCAGAGGAGTTCAGCTGGGATTAGGACTTGGTTTTATGCAGACCAGTCAAGTTGTTCCACACTGACTCAATCAATCATTTCTTTTTGAACCTTGCCTTATACACCGAGGCATTGTCACGTTAGAATAGAAAAGGGTCCTGTCCAAACTGTTGCTATAAAATTAGAAGCACACAATTTCCTAGAATATCATTATATGCTTAAACATTAAGATTTGTACTCATAGAAATTAATAAAGTAGTCAAACCTATATATATTGGCGACCCAATACTTTTGGCAATATAGTGTAAATGAACAATGATTTTTTTTGGGGGGGGGGTAAATTATTACTTCTATTCAGCAAGGATACATTAAATTGATTAAAAATGACAGTATAAACATTGATAATGTTACACAAGATAAGTATTTCATATCTTTTTCTTTTTTTTCTGGAGCAGTATTCGAATGATTTCTGAAGGATCATGTGACACTAAAGATTGGAATAATGGCTGCTGAAAATTCAGCTTTCAGCCATTACATGAATAAATTACGTTTTTAAACATTAAAACATAAAACAGTTATTTAAAATTGTAATAATATTTTACAATATTGCTGTCATTTTTTATTAAATAAATGCAGCATTGGTGAGTGTAATAGACTCCTTTCATAAACATAAAAAACATAAAAAAAAACATTTAAAAAAAACCTTACCAACCCTAAATTTTTGGAAGGTATTGTAAATATATTAATAGCTTAAAAAGCAGTTTTATATTAAAAAGAAAGAAAGAAAGAACAGGGGATCCTTGCTTTACATCTCTCTTTCCATCATGGGCTTGAAAATGTTGAAGACCCCTGAGGTGTCAATTCAGGTCTGGTATAAACGTTTGTAAAGGTTTTGTAAGAGTTATCACTCTAAGCCTTAGGATTTAGTTAAATCCTGATACCAAATATGCTTATTCATTCTTTAACCCATAACATTAAAGCTGATGAATCCTTAGAACAACCAAAAAATAGGGTAAAATTCATAGTATTACTTTGTTAGTGTGGGAGAGGGTTATGTCAAGAATGAGATTAAGTCGGGTGTATCCCAGCTGGTTCTGTGCAGTGTTGACAGAGTAAACTCTAAACAGACATGAACAAATCCATCAGGACCATGACGTGTTTCGGGGGAAGGGGCCGATGAACTGAAATCGAACTGTTAAAAGGTGATGACAGAACTGATAAGCTTCAAGCTTTAAGGCTGTTGATTTTTCTGTGTTAATACGTTGTATTTTAAACAGGGAACACGGTGCACTGGATGAGACTAAACCCCCCTAAAGGGCAATGCACCCTGCTGCCAACTTACAATGCCAAAACCAAAACAGCAACCACGCGCTGCACTGTTATTAGCTAAACAGTATTGACTGATTAGCAATGTTTAGTAAACTCAACGCCAAGATGTCAGGCAGAGAGATGAAACTCTGATTCACTGAATAAGGCAGAAGAAAGACCATCCAGTTCTAGGTTATTGTTGTGTGTAAATAGTCTTACACACTTCAGACGCATGCTATGAGGAGACAAAGGATAAAGAGGCTGTCCTTCAATTATTGGCACACATAAGCACAGCTAACCTTCTCCTACAAAGTCACATTAACGTACTTTTGACCTGATTAAGTTTGAATGGCACTTAAATACTCATTTCTATATGCTCTCTCTCTCTCTCTCTCTCTCTCACTCACTCTCTCTCTCTCTCTCTCTCTCTCACACACACACACACACACACACACACAAACACACACAGACACACACACTCACACACATTCACACAATTCTATTTAAAATACTGCAGCATCTAAAGATTGGAACATGCAAAAGCTTTTTAAAACACATAGGACAAGTATTTTATTAATGTATTTAATACATGTATTTAAAATAGACTAAATTTTGAACCATTTAACATTATGAAAAGTAGACATTAATATAATTATAACATAACATAATTATTATGATAATATAATTTCAAAATTCAGTTTAAATTGTAGACATTTGATTCAATTCAACTATTTGATTCAGACTGAATCATCGTTCCATGAATGTACCCAGACAATCATTCTAAGAAAGACAAGCAATCCATTTTATTAGAACACTGACTAAATCAGGGAAAAAACAATAGCCTTTTAAAACACACGCCAAGAAAAGGTACCATTTTTATCTTCTTGGTCCTTAAAGGAAAAGAAGTCCATATTATGACAAGAAGCCATGATCCACTGAGTGCATTCAAGATCATCAAAAGGAAGAAAAATGTAAACAGAAGACAACAATTATTCCATGTCTATGGTCCAAAGTCAAATTCCATCCCAACATGAAAGCATTCATCCTTTTGGACTGTTCCAGATGAAACTAGCCTCTGTATATCTGAGGAGCACAGCGCTCTAAACGAACTGACGTACCAGGGCTTATATAGAATATTTAGTGAAAATAGTGTTGAGAGACAACAAACACTTTAGTGTAATGGACTGTTCTGTGATATTTCCCCCTAAAATATTTGACATGTCAACATGACAAAAACAAAACTTCTTGAGTGTTAAGAGGCATTTGGCCCCAACTCTGCTGGCTGCTGGTTTCAAACATCGTGGCTGTTTATTAGTTTCAACAGCTAACATCTGAGATGTTTCATAAGCAAATACAATGTCCCACAGTTGCCTCACCACATCCTTGAGTATCACGCTTATGGTTGATGTTGGAACTTCAAACCCTGATATTCATCTAATCATCTGATCTGATCACTGCAGCTGGTTTGAAGCGAGACATACAGCAAGCCAGTGTGATATCCTGGTTGTATGTCTACTGCCCCCCCTAGTGGTTAAAAGTATGCAGTGTCTGTCCCTGCTGAAAAAAAAACAGCTAAAACTAGCCTAGGCTGGTTGGCTGGTCTTAGCTGGTTTAAGCTGGAAGTAGCTGGTTTTAGCTGGTCTCCCAGCCTGGCTAGGTTGGTTTTAGCTGGTCGTTTCAGCTGGTCTCCCAGCCTGACCAGCTAAGACCAGCCTGGCAAGCTGGGAAGTGGCCAAAATCCCTCTAAAACCAGCATGCTGACAACTTAAACCAGCTAAGATCAGGCTGGTTGACCAGCTAAAACCAGCCAACCAGCTTAGGCTGGTTTTAGCTGTTTTGTTTTCAGAAGACGACAGGGTCAATTAAAATAGTGTTTAGCAAAGTGGAAAACAGCGAGTTAGGGCTATAAATGTTTCCTGACTGAATTTTTTTGTTACTGCGAATATGCTAATAAATAGTGCGTAAACAATGTCTGTCAGCTAAATTCTCATTTGTATTATCGTATTGTTGGATGCCTCAGAGAAAACTTCTTGTTTCAAACAATCAACAAAACAACAATCAACAACGGACCAGACATTTAGCAATCCATTCTTACCAATTTGGTTTTATGATACATGGAGAAAGCTATCTGTTAGCATTCCTGTTAGCATAGCTAATGTGACTCCCAGAGGTAAACAACCTGCTTTTTGCAGTCTTTTGTTCATTGGTGCTTAGTTCCAGATAGTAGATACTCCCAAAATGGTGTAGTTATGATAACTACCAGAGTGTGTTTCCCAACTATGGTCGTAAATTCCATTGGGAAACAGATTAGCGGAACCATGCTAACCAGCCAACCCTTGGCTGTATCCAAAATCATCCCCTATACCCTAATTCGCTATACACTGCATTAGTCCACAAATATAGTCCACTTGAAGGAGTAAATGAGCATATATGGGTATCCTCTAGCACTAGCTAATCAATGTACAGCAGTTATACACTTGTTGTTGCGCTGCATTATGGGACTGAATGAGTGTGCTCGATAATATCCACCATAGCTTCAGACAGCAAAAAAAATGGCTGTTCCCTAAAATAGTAGGTATGGGGGGGGGGGGGGGGTTCCGACACAGCGCTTGAATCTTGGCTCAGACAAGCACATAAAAAATTAAAATGCTAAAGAAATCACAGAATTATTTTTGTGGAATCAATATTCTCTGGAAAACGGTTAATGATATTCAGATTCATTGGACCATAATGTGTTTGTAGATCTGGGATTTAAACCTCTTTGAATGAATTTTAATTAAACTATCAAGCCATAAGGAGAAAGTCTAACATATATTGACTAAGAGGGATAAACTTAATACACCAGCTAAATTTTAGAAACAGATCTCTTATGCATTCTAATTAGCTATTTAACAAAGTAAATGGGAAAATACTAACCACTTATTGCTTTTACTACATAAATGAATCTAGAAAAATAGCTAAAAATTTAGGAGATATCGATGGAAATATAATTTTACACTTATTAAAGACACTTTCTTACATGTTATGTCTTCACCCATGCCTGTTGACCTTTAAATTATCTAACAACGTCATGAGTCCAGAAGCATGTATGCACTGATGCATGCTGATCAGGCTTGTATCCTCACTCTAGTGCACTTAGCCTAAGGTAAGATGCGGCCCCCACATACAGCATTCATCAGCATATACCAAAATGCCTCCACAGTGGGGCTGAAAAGGACTTTCCTATGGAAATAAATGGTGTGCTTCTCCTATTGGAGATGTCAAACAGATTCATGCTGTTGGGCTGTCTCTGAGCCCTCTTCCCTCATTACACTCATGATAGTGATTTACATTAGATATGCAGTGTGACTGCAATAAAGATGAATTAACTTCCTGGGGGAAAAAAAAGATTTTCATACATAGCAACTAACAATAATATTATTGCTTATTATTTACATAATTTATAAAATCACTAATCTCTAATTTCTCATACAGTAGCTGCAGATATATTAATAAAATATAAGCAAAAATATTTTATTTTTCAAATACTCAGTATTTGAAGGTTTAGAATGATAATGACAATAAACATGCACATCTATTTAAAAATGTGAGTGTTATTGGCTTTTAACAAGAGCGAGGTTGCAAATTCCAGGTGTTACATAGATTATATAACTAAAACAAAAATAGGGAGTCTTAATAAACCCAAGACCACACTACCAGCATTAGGGAGGCAATACACTGCCCCATTATACTGCTATTGAGTTTTGCAACAGCATTAGTCATGGGTAATGCAACATAAACCATTACAAATGGAAAGGATTTGCTAGGAACTGAAACAGCACAAGAAAGAGACCCAGAGAATTGCAATATTTCACCAGGGAGAAAATAATAGATTAAACTGTCAACAAAATGGACGAGATTATGTTCTTTTAACCTTGACTTATGGTTGCCAGGCTACTGTCTCTTACTCCAGTGACCTGTCCTGTACTGTACAGCCTAAGGGATAGGAAACAGCTAGTATGTGGAGAATACAGATGTGTACAGAGCAGAAAAACAAGTAAATGAAGCTGGTGTGCTTGATAGCGAGGGAAGAGTGTGTGTGTGTGTGTGTGTGTGTGGGGGGGGGGGGGTGCATTTGTATGCAGGTGGTCGCACTGCATAAAAAAGAAAAACAGATTATAAACACATAATTGAGTTGATGGGTAATTAATAAGTAATTTAGAAAATGATTGCAAGGAAAAACTAAGGAAACAAACTATACAGTATATATAAAATATATAGAAATAACGGGCATCATTAATTTGTAATATATATACACGTAAATAAATAAGTAAACAAATAAACACATTTATGTTTTTATGTAATATAATTCTTTTTAATGGGCTTCCTATACATGTGTGTATTTATTTATCTCTATATTAAACCGCTATTGCTAATAGGGGGAAAAAAAAAAAATGCAGCCACTTACATGTTCTGAAATTTAAGATTTTCTCTGTGTTGGTCAATTAAATTGTTCACTAGAGAGAGAAATGAATGAGCCATACTGTGCATGCATCTCTTATGCAGCACTAATGAATGTGTCAATAGTTTGCCCAAGGTAGAGCTCTGCTGCACTCATCTTTAACATTACACACTACCAGCGCACTGGTACTGAAATCCCACAGCCCTCATTTCCTCACCTATTTATTTAGCAATGTTTTATTCATTTCATTCTATCTATAAGCAAATTCCTTTTCCTTTGGCATTACTTGCTGTCAAAGGAACTATGACATTGACAGTCTTTCAGCACATGTTTTAGCCAACTGTCTGCTCTAAAGACAAGTCATATGTCTGAAGATGTTTTATGGGATTAGAGTGTGTGTATTTGAAATCCTCTGCATACTATGCTTAAAATGATTTGGTTCAAACGGTATCCTTTTAGGTTACATATGCAGGCACATGACAGAAATAAAAAAAGAAATGACATGAGTAAAGTGAAGGAAAGGATATTGGAGAATAGACATGTCCAGAGATGGATATTAAAAAAAGAGAAGAGGTTGTTTGTTTACGCTGATGCTAAATCCCACTTGCCTCTTGTCACTGAAGGTGGATGTGGGAGTGGTTTCTTCATCATCTTCCCTGAAGAATCCTGATTGGCCAGGTTAGTTCTTTGGTCACCCTGAGTGCCGCTGATTCCGGTTTATTGTTTATTTATTCAGTACGTATATCGCATGTTATAAAAGGAAAGAAAAGAGTCAGATCCACAATTGAAATTGACATTTAAATATAAAATATTTACTAAAGAGCTCACCCTTCCTCAGCCATCTTTAGCAGCCATTACTCAGCAGTCTGTTCTTACAAATTTCCAGTGGATGTAAGCAGATTAAGAAATTCTAGATTATCATATTTTATTTCCTTTTCCCTTTGAAACACTGCAGATCATAAGATAAAATGGTCAAAATGTCACACAGCTGATGATCTGACTGTTTTTAGTATGAGAAATATCCTATAAACTCCATTTTTGGTTCAGTGCCCACAGGGTCGAGTGTGGCATAGACCAAGTCGTGCTAATGCCATGTGCTCATCCGCATCATACCTATGGTTGGCATGCAGACAAGAAATGCTCTCTTTCCTCGCTGAACACTGGAGTACATCCTGCCCGCGAGAGGGTAAATGAGAGTGACAGAGTAATAAAAAATAGAGAAAGAGAGAGAGAGTGAGAACACAGAGAGAGGGAGACAGGCACAGAATCTGCACATCCTCACAACCAGCACACCTTTACCCTTCACAGCCAAGCTCAAGACTGAACTGAGAATCTAAAAAAGGTGAGTACAGCAAATTTTGCATGAATGAGTGAGAATTTAAAGTCTGTTAAATGAAAGTGGACAGAAAGCTACAATAATGGTTCTTAGGATTCTTAATAAAAACATTTTGCACCGTATTTGAGCTGGCTATAAGGTTTTTTGAAGATTAAAGGTTCTTGATGTTTTATTATAGGTTCTTAAGATGAGAATAATTGGTTTGTGGGATCAGCATTCCTGTAAAATTTTACTAAACACAAAATGTACCACAGGCGGTACAGTGGAACGCTAACAGTTTAAAAAGTTTCAATACATATTGTCAGAGGCGTCATGCCCATTCAAAGTGAGGGGGCACGTGCCCCCTCAGATTTTTGAGCCAAGTGGATTTTGAATGCAACTTCCAAAAGAGAAAAAATAGTCAATTAATATTTTCTATATTCAATACAATCACACCGGCGTGATTAGAAGTTAAGTGCATCTATCATCAGCTGCTAAATTCAAATCTGCGTTCCCTGGCTGGCGCTGAGCCAGAGATAAACGCGTTTTTATAGCGCTGCGCATTATAACCAATCACACACGATGCTGTTGAGCTTATGAATGCAATGATCAATCAGAGGTGTTCAGATGAGTCATCGCTAAAATGTTGGCGTTTTCTTCAATCGATCGCTGACTGAATATCTCTCTCTGGTGAATTCTCTCGTCAGAAACAAGAAGTGCAAATGTGTGTACGAATCTGTAAAATATTAATTTCATA
>JAFVLL020003455.1:22500-23562 GCA_021397915.2 Tor tambroides | reverse complement strand
TGAGTGAGTGTGTGAGTGTGAGTGTGTGTGTGTGTGTGTGTGTGTGTGAGTGTGTGTGTGTGTGTGTGAGTGTGTGAGTGTGTGTGTGAGTGTGTGAGTGTGTGTGTGTGTGTGTGTGTGTGTGTGTGAGTGTGTGTGAGTGTGTGAGTGTGAGTGTGTATGTGTGTGTGTGTGTGTGTGTGTGTACCTCTTGTATTTGGTCAGAGGAGCCCAGTTGATTCCCTCTGGAAAGCAGAAGAGATGCGCGGCCTTCATGCACTTCTCCTCTTCCTCGCGCTGCAGACGCCCCATCACCTCTCGCTACACACACACAACTCTTTCAACTTAATATTAGTAATTAACATTCAACTTTATTGATAAATAATACATATTAACTGTAAAACTATTCATGAATCATTTAAAATGTTCTGTTTTATTAATATATGCACATTTATATATATAATACATATAATTATGTAAGTATTAAATGTATATAAATAAATATTAATATTTTTTCTTAGATACATCAAAATGATTAAATATTCAGAAATATTTAAAATGCATAATGTATTTGTATATTTATTAAATATAAAATAATTCATAAAAAATTATATATTAGTGCTGTCAAACAATTAATCGCAAAAGGTTTTTGTTCTCATAATATGTGTGTGTGTACTGTGTATATTTATTATGTATATATAAATCCACACACATACAGCATATATTTTTTAAATATTTACATGTATATACATTTATATTATATATAAATATATTTAACATATAAACATAACATATTTTTCTTAAATATATACATGCATGTGTGAGTATTTATATATATACACATAATAAATATACACAGTACACACTCATATATGATGTGAACAAAAACTTTTTTTTAGATGCGATTAATCGCGATTAATCATTTTACAGCAACGATTTACTTAATTAAATATTCATACACAAATGTTTATTTATAAAATGTTTTTATATTTAGTAAAAACATTAAATACTGAATGAAATTAACTAAATATATGACCAATATTATAAAATTATTACATTTATATATAATTATTTTCTATTAAA
>JAFVLL020003455.1:0-17500 GCA_021397915.2 Tor tambroides | reverse complement strand
TTTGATATGAATTATATTTATTGATATTTCAATAAATATAAAAAATATGTAAAATATATAAATATATATCATGCATATTTATTTTTTTAAAATTATCCATATTTTTTTATTGTATTTTTCGTAAAAATTTTGAAACATTTTAGAGAGAGCGAGAGAGAGAGAGAGTAATACATATAAAAAATAGAAAACGTAATTTAGGAATATTTATTTATTACTTTGAGATATTTTAAGACATATATTTCTTCTTAATAACTAAAAATATTAAAATATTTATTTGTTTGTTTTGTTTTATTTTAATTTAGGAAGAAACGTGTATTTCCACGTTTAATAATTGAACGTAATCGTTTGTAATTAAAAATCTAATAAGGTTTTAACAGGTTTGGCTCCATCTAGCGGTCAAGCTGTGTTTTGATTCGTCCGTGTCCACTAGAGGGCGGGATTTGACCTACATTGATTTGACCTATATATGCACGCGCTAAACCACGCGCTGGAAACTCCGGCACTCGCGTCTTTCCTCGCGACGCCGATTCGCTCCTTCAGATCGCTCGCTTACACTTCGATGTTTATAAATATATGTGTTGATTGATGAATTAAATTTCACGTTCGTAAACATGGAGAACGCCGGGCGCTTTACATTTGAGCTACAGTCGCAGCGTCCAATCACAGGCTGAGGACCAAATGCCTGTACGAGAACGACCAATCAGAAGCGCGATCCCAGTAGCTTATGGATGCGGTCGTCCAATAGGATGTGAGGAGGGCGGGATCAGGTTAGATAAGTGTTGTTGCTCGGTCGATGCGCTTCTTTCCTCGTTATGCTCGACTAATAATTATCAACTAGTTATTATCGGTAATTAGGTTGAAACACACAGGTCGTGTTTCTAACTTTTAATTGATTGAAGTGTCCTAATGGATGCTGCCTGAGGCGATTTGGAGGTGGGTGAAAGTTGCTGATCGTTAAAAAAATATAACAGTAAATATCCAGTGTCGAGCTGTGTAGAAATATTACAATAACTCAAATTATATTAATCTAAACGTATGTATTGCATAATTACTGTTTACATGTTTAGATCTAGTTCATGTGATGAAATTTCGGAGCCAAAAGTGCTGTTTCATTGAATATAATGAATTAATCATAATCTACATGTTATATATTTTTAGTATATTATATATTATAGATACTAGTTTTATTTTATGCACTGTATTTGCACTGTTTTCTCATGTATTTGGATACGATGCTGTCACGTTTTTAGACATTTACCATGATAATATGAAATACCATTTATAATACAATATTTTGAACATTATCATGATGGAAATGCCATGTTTTTTTACATGTAGAATGACAATACAATGTCTTTTATATTTCCCATGATTATACAACATTTTGGACAATCTAATAATGGTAATACTGTTTTTTTTACACTTACCATGGTAATACCATGTTTTGGACAATAATACAGCGGTAATGCTGTGTTTTTTTTGTTTTTGATACCACATTTAGGTCCTCATCATGATGGAAATGCCATGTTTTGTGATATTTACCACAGTAGTGCCTTGTTTCTAACCTTATAATGATGGAAATACCATGTTTTTTGACATTTTAGCTTGGTATTACCATGTTTTGAACCTTGTCATGATGAAAATACCATGTTTTTATTTACCCTGGTAATACAATGTTTTGGACCAAATCATGATTGAAATGCCATGTTATTTTGAGTAAGTTTTTGACATTTACCATGATAATACCATGTTTTGGACCTTACCATGAATGTAATACCATGTTTCGGATCATATCATAATAAAACTGCCATGTTTTGTACCTTATCATTAATGCATTGCCATGTTTTGTTTTGTTTTGTTTTTTTAAATTTGCCATGGTAATATAATGTTTTGGACCATAACATGATTGAGATGCCTTTTGGTTTTTGTATGTATTTTTTGACGTTTACCATGATAACACCATGTTTTGGACCTTATCATGAAGGTAATGCAATGTTTTTTGACATTTACTATGTAAATACCATGTTTTGGACCTTACCTTGAATGTAATACCATGTTTCGGATCATATCATGATAAAACCACCATGTTTTGGACCTTATCATTAATGTATTGCCATATTTTTTTAATACAATGTTTTGGATCATAACATGATTGAAATGTCATGTTTTTGTTGTTGTTGTTTTTTGTACATATTTTCTAAGGTATTTTTAATAACTTTTACTATTATAATACCATGTAATGTTATTTGACATTTACTATGTTAATACCATGTTTCGGATCATATCATGATAAAACCGCCATGTTTTGGACCTTTGGATCATTAATGTATTGTTGCGTGTATGTACCTGTTGAGTTCCTGTTTTGCGTTATTTGGTTTTGTTCCGGTTCTCTTTAGTTAATCATAGGGCTGGGCGATATGGCTTAAAAAAAATCCCCGATTTTTTCACAAAAAATCCGATTTACGATTTAAATCGATCTTTTTTTCCCCCTACTTAAAATCAGTCTGCAGATGACAAGTTCTAACTTTATTTTGTTTTGATTTTCCCTTCTGGGATTTGATCTGGATTCCCCCCATGGGGTTAAAGTGCAATCAGAAACAACAAGCCAAAAAGACAGTGAAAATGTAACAAAATAACGTAACATGACATAAAATGTAACATGACATAAGACATAAAATTATGTGACGCCCTTTGGCCTGAATCGTGAATCTGTATTCAGAAAGGCATGGAAAACAAATAATGATTGCTAACGGTTGCCTGTTACATCACCAGTGTTTCCCACAGACTTGGACTCTATTTGTGGCAGCATATATGCAAATTCATTATCTGCCAGCAGGAGGCGCTTTTAGAGCAGGAGAAATAGTGGTTAACGCTGTACACAAATTAGCGCTCCACTCACAAACGCTGCTTTATCAGACATTATATGCAAGATGAAATGAAAATGACATCCAAAATTTTCTGAAGACAGTCGGTTTCCTTCAGAAATGCAGTGATATAAAGACACCCGCACCGTGTTTCGATTTTGAAACGTGCAGTGCTTGTTTATTCAACGAAGTCAAAGCTTTTTGAAAAAAATCTATTTGTGGCGGTCAGTTTTGATATTGTGGCAGGCCGCCACAAATAAATCAATGTATGGGAAACACTGCATTACAGTACATAAAATTTCACTTACCACATAAACAGAGTAAGGAGAGATGACTGAGGATGATGACGAATGATTTGCAGATCCTGAGCACCATGACAAACATCTAATCCTGTACAATGTGTGGTAAGTTACTGCCGCTCCATAGTATAAACAGAGTACGTGCGATCGCGAATCTCGAAAGTGAAACTAAAAAGCCATCGTGCATTCAAAAGCAGTTTCAATGCCAGGCATAATAGCGGCTCCCTGATGCCTGCAGTTTTATATACAGCATGATTACCTGATGATAAAACTGTGAGAGAAAGTACTGAAATATATATTTATCTCCAATCTCCTATTTATTCCCTCTAAAGAGTTCCGTAGTACACGTCATTTTTTTTTTTTTTTTTTAGAAAAAACTATTTTCATTCAAACAAGTCGACATTAACTACACATTCGAGTTAATCGATTTATCGCCCAGCCCTAGTTAATCATCGTTCATTCATATCACCTGTCTTGTATTATTCATCTCGTTTGCTCATTACTTTGATTGTCTTTATGAGCCTTCTGTTCCTGTTCAGTCGTTGTCTCGTATTGATGTTGTTTACATGGAAATCCGTGTGTTGATGCTGATTAAAAGACTCCTTTCGTTTACTCCTTCGTCGTGCGTGGTTTCTACAACCACGTCCTGTGACAGAATATGAGACCAATACAAAGTATGGAGTTAGCTGAACGCTTTGCCGCCCTGGCCCGAAAGGATCTCCCACTGGGGGAGTTTGCACGTGAGTTTAGTGGGCTCGCCGTGTGGATGGGGCTCGATGACGCTATGCTCAACTCTTTGTTCTGGATCAGGGCCAACTACCATCGCCCTGTGGACCTCCCAGACACCACCGGACTCGACTGGAGGGAAGGGATCCTCCGGTGTCTGGAGAGTGTCCAGCCCCGATCCAGAAGCAGCCTGCCGGCTGCAGCTCTCTCCAGACCGCCGTCCGCGGCGAAGTCAATGCCGCCGCCATCCGCGGCTCCGAAGTCAAGCCCGCTGCCATTCGCGGGGGAAGTCAAGCTCGCCGCCGTTCGCGGGCAAGTCATGCCCGCCGCCGTCCGCGGCTCCGAAGTCATGCCCGCCGCCATCCGCGGCTCACTCAAGCCTTCAGCAGTCAGCAGCAGCCTCCCTCACTGTGAACCAGAAGAGGAATAAGAGAAGGAAAAAACTGCTTTCAACCCTCACTCCAGCCCCAGAGCTCGCTCCAGTGTCAGCTCCAGCCCGCAATTCAGGGCTCCTGGACACTGCACTACCCCCAGAGTTCTTGGCGCCTGTCCTCACCCCTGAGTCTCCTTCACCTCCGCTGGTCCTGTCCAGCCCTCCATCATCTACCTCATCTCCGCTGGTCCCGTCCAGCTCTCCATCGTCTCCCGAGTCTCCTTCGTCTCCGCTGGTCCCAGCCAGTCCCTCTCCTCCAGAGCGCCCTGAAGTGCCCGCTCCTCCAGTCCTCGAGTCTCAGGTCCTCGAGTCTCAGGTCCGGCAGGGATTGGAGGTGGGGGGAGTGAATAACCAGCACTCTCTCCACCCTCAATACCACGACTGAGGTGAGACCCTTGAGCAAGGCATCGAACCCCCATCTGCTCCCCGGGCGCCGCAGCATTGGCTGCCCACTGCTCCGGGTGTATATTCACTACTCTGTGCATGCACTTGGATGGGTTAAATGCAGAGGACAAATTCCGAGTATGGGTCCTTCCCTCCCTCCCTCCCTCCCTCCAGAGCGCCCCCCAGAATTCCTAATTCTCCCCAAGAAAATTTTTTTTGGGGGGGGGCATATGCCCATGGCCATAGTGGCCGGGCCGAAGGCCAAGGCCATGGAGCCAAATCTGCCATAGCCACCTGACACTGCTGATGCGCCATGGCCTCACGTGCTTCATGATCCACCATGGCCTCCCGTCTCCCCTGACTTGCCTTGGCCTCCCGAGGCTCCTGACCCGCCTTGGCCTCCCGAGGCTCCTGACCTGCCATGGCCTCCCGTGTTCCCTGATCCGCCATGGCCCCCCGAGTCTCCTGATCCACCATGGCTCCCAGGTCTTCCTGATCTGCCCTGGAGGCCTCCTCTGTGTCCCTGTCCTGCACTAGCCTCCAGTGACATGTATTGCCATGTGTTTTTTTTTTTTTTTTATTTACCATGGTAATATAATGTTTTGGACCTTAACATGACTGAAATGTCATGTTGTTGTTGTTTGTTTGTTTTTTTGGTGTTGTTTTTTTGTACATATTTTACAAACATAGTTTTACATACATAGGTTTTTTTTTGGGGTTTTTTTTTACTTTTACCATAATAATACCATGTTTTGGTCATTATCATGAAGGTAATGCAGTGTTTTTTTGACATTTGCTGTGTTAATAACATGTTTTGGATCATATCCTGATAGAAGTGCCATGGGTTTTTTTAAAATGATTTGTTTATTTATATATTTACATTTACCATGTTTTGAACCATACCATGCTTTTGAGCATGTTTTTGTCATTTACTATGATAATACCATGTTTTGGACCTTACCATGAATGTAATACCATGTTTCGGATCATATCATGATAAAACCGCCATGTTTTGGACCTTATCATTAATGTATTGCCATTTTTTTTTTAGTTTTTTTTTTATTTACCATGGTAATATAATGTTTTGGACCATAACATGATTGAAATGTCATGTTTTTTTTTGTACATATTTTCTAAGTTTTTTTTTTTTTTACTTTTACCATAATAATATCATGTTTTGGTCATTATCATGAAGGTAATGCAATGTTTTTTGACATTTACTATGTTAATACCATGTTTTGGATCATATCCTGATAGAAGTGCCATGTTTTTTTAATTATTTGTTTATTTACATATTTACATTTACCAAGTTTTGAACCATACCATGATTGAAATGCCATGCTTTTGAGCAAGTTTTTGTCATTTACCATGATAATACTATGTTTTGGACCTTACCGTGAATGTAATACCATGTTTCGGATCACATCACGATAAAACCGCCATGTTTTGGACCTTATCATTAATGTATTGCCATGTTTTTTTTTTTTTTTTTTATTTACCATGATAATACAATGTTTTGGACCATACCATGATTGAAATGCCATGTTTTTTGTTGTTGTTTTTGTACATATTTAAGGTATTTTTTAAATAACTTTTGCTATGAATTAATAAATTACTTTTGCCGTTATTAATAAATTGTTGCACTATTCTGTTCCAGACTGAAGTGTTGGGATCGTGATTCAGTCGTCATGAGTCACCGCACCATCCATCTCTTCCGTAAGGGGCTGCGGCTGCACGATAACCCCACCCTGCTGGGGGCGCTGGCGAGCTCCGCCGCGCTCTTCCCCGTCTACGTCCTGGACCGTGTGTTCCTGGAGGGGGCGATGAGCTTGGGCCCGTTACGCTGGCGCTTCCTCCTGCAGAGTCTGGAGGATCTGGACACTCGTCTGCGGGCGCTGGGCTCGCGGCTCTACGTTCTCCTCGGGGCGACGGCGTCGGTGCTGCGTGACCTCGTGACCCGCTGGGGCGTCACGCAGATCAGCTACGACACGGAGGTGGAGCCGTATTACGCGCGCATGGAGCGGGAAATACAAGCGCTGGCACAGGAGCGCGGACTCCAGACGTACACGCATGTGTCGCACACGCTCTATGACGTCAAGAGGTGCGACAGCGTTAAAATGAAACATTCTTTAAAGCCTAATCGAAATATTTACAATCAGTAATTTTATTGTTAACTAAAACTATTAAAATCGTTTTTGGTAACTGAAATAAAGTTGAACTAAAGTAAAATATAAATATTAGATGAAAAACCTGAACGTAAGTTAGAAATGTTGCCTTGGCGAACTAACTGAAATACGTTTAAGTACTAAAATTACTAAAATTGAACTAAAATAAAAAATGAAATAAAGCTAAATAGAGATATTTTACATCAGTGCATCAGTGTATTGTTAACTACAACTAAAACTTAAAATTCTTAATTGAAATAAACCGTACATAAAGTGAAATAAATATTTGAAGAAAAACTTTGAAAACTTGAACAAAAGTTAGAAATGCTACTGAAATAAGCGAAAGTTGAAGTACTGAAATTACTAAAATTAAACTAAAATAAAAATGAATTTAAGCTTCCAGTAAGTAAAATTGTTACTTTTGTCCCCGTGTCTTGTGTTTCCATGTCCTTATTTGGTTTTTGGTTGGTTTCCTGCTCTTGTTTAGTTTGATTATGATTCCTCTCAACTGTGTTTAATTTATTACTCCACCTGTTTCTGTTCTCCTTGATTAAATTCCCAGTGTTCTTAAGCCCTGTGTTTCTGTCTAGACACTCTGATTTAGAGTCTGGTATTGTTTGTCTTCACCCCTGCTCGATGTGTGTTAACCCTGGATTATATCATTAAAAGTATTGTTGATTATTCTCCTCGTCTCCTTGCTCCCAGCGCATCGTGACAAAAATAGAGCTGAAATAAATTAAAATATACATATTAGGTTAAAATCGTAAACTTAAAAGTTAGAAACGTTGGCAACTAACTGAAATAAGTTTAAGTTGAAGTGCTAAATTTACTAAAAAATAAACTGAAATGTAAATTAATTAAAGATACAGAAATATTTTAAATCAGGGCATCAGTATTGTTAAAAATTGTTTTAGGTAATTTAAATAACATTTACATAAGGTAAAATTGTTGTTAATTATTAAAAATCATTTTTGGTAACAAAGTTAAATGTAAATATTATATAAGTTTTAAATTAGAAACATTGTCTTGGCTACTAACTGAAATAAATGTGACCCTGGACCACAAAACCAGTCATAAGTGTACATTTTTTGAAATGAGGCAAAAAATATTTGACAATATTTGGCTGAGATGCAACTATTTGAAAATCTGGAATCTGAGGGTGCAAAAAAATCTAAATATTGAGAAAATCTCCTTTAAAGTTGTTCAAATGAAGTTCTTAGCAATGCATATTACTAATCAAAAATTAAGTTTTGATATATTTACGGTAGGAAATTTACAAAATATCTTCATAGAACATGATCTTTACTTAATATCCTAATGATTTTTGCGTAAAAGAAAAATTTATAATCTTGACCCATACAATGTATTGTTGGCTATTGCTACAAATATACCCCAGCGACTTAAGACTGCTTTTGTGCTCCAGGGTCACAAATACTGTAAGTTGAAGTAGTAAAATGACTAAACCTGTAATAAAAATTAAAGTTGTATAGAAATATATTAAAAAAATTAAAAATAAAATCGAAATATAAAAGTAACAGTTAATATAATGGTATCTTGGTGTAAAGTCAGATGTTCATGAAGGACTGTATGAGTGCGTTTTGTTTCTTCTCTCCAGGATCGTGAAGGCCAACGGCGGCTCTCCTCCGCTCACGTATAAGAAGTTCCTGCATGTTTTGTCTGTTTTGGGTGAACCGGAGAAACCGGTGCGGGACGTCAGCGCTGAGGACTTCCTGTAAGGAGTGTGTGTGTGTGTGTGTGTGTGTGTGTGTGCTGTCTGACGCCGAGCAGACGCTGCTTCACACTGCTGAGTGTGTGACTGACGCACAGATGGAGGAGTCGCCGGAGACTCTGTGAGTGATTCTGTGTGGTTGTGTGTGCAGGAGATGCTCGACCCTTGCGGAGCCGGATCAGGAGCAGACGTACGGAGTCCCGTCTCCGGCTGATCTGGGTCTGGAGGTGGAGTCTGAGGGCTTGTGGCCCGGCGGAGAGACACAAGCGCTCCAGAGACTCCACAAACACTTCCAGAGTCAGGTCTGATTCATCTCACTGATTTGAATCTTTTCATTACGGTCAGATTCGTTCACTGATTCATTCGTTCATTGAGTCTATTCAGATTTTTCTTGGGCTTTAGTCTTTGAACAACAGTAATAAAACTACTGAAATACTTTATGGTGATTGAAGCTGAGTAAAGCTGAAATAAAGTAAAATATAAATATTAAATGCACTATTAACAATAGTTTTTAATAATTTAAATAAATATAAATAAATATAAATTAAAAAACTAAATAAAAAAAATAATATAAAATTAAAAATTACATTTAAATTAAAAATACAATTTAGTTGAAGAACTAAACTTGCTAAAAATTAAACTAATAAATATTAATTAAAAATATATAAAAATATAACAGAAAAAACTGAAAAACTGAAAAAAACGAAAACAAATGAAAATTAGAAATGTTGCCTTGGCAACTAATTGAAATAAAAAAGTAAAAACTACTAAAACTATTAAAAACAAATATCAATAACTGACAATAAGTTTAAATAAAATATAAATATTAGATTAAAAGCTTAAACTTAAGGTTAAGTTGAAATACTAAAATTACTAAAGCTTAACTGAAATGAAAATTTAAGCTAAATAGAAATGTTTTATAACGGTACATTGGTAATGGTATTGTTAAATAAAACTATTAAAAATTGTTTTCTGTAATTGAAATGAAGTTTTAAGAAAATAAAATATACATGTTGGATGAAAAACATAAACTTAAAAAAAAAAACTTTAGAAATTTTGCCTTGGCAACTAACTGAAATAAAGGCGAAGCACTCAAATTTCTAAAAGTAAGACTAATTTAAAAAAAGATGCATAACGTTAAAAAAAAAACGAATCAAAATGAAAACAGAAAATATAAAAATAAAAGCTAATTAATAATACTATAATGGTATATAAATAATACTAAAATAATGCTAAAGTGCGTCACACAGGAACAAAGACTTACACGAACGGAAAACGTCAGTGAACGAATCTAATTGGTGTTTGAGGCGTGAAGCGTCGTTAGCGCGTGCTGACGAGCGAGATTTCGTGTGTCTGCAGGGATGGGTGGCGAACTTCTCCAAAGCGCGGACGGTTCCGAACTCTCTGCTGCCCAGCACCACGGGCCTCAGTCCGTACCTGAGTCTGGGGTGCCTGTCGGTCCGCACCTTCTACCACCGACTCAGCAGCGTCTACGCGCAGGTCAGCGCGCGCTAAACCTCAGCACAGCACACGCTACACACACAGCATGCTAGCTACACCGGAGCTACACGCTCCAAACACACGAACAGCACGAGAGAATCGTGAGAGATTCATCTGTTACAGCTGATTTCAATAGAGACTGATGTTAGCGTGTTGCTAAGCTAACAATGTTAATCAACAAAAATACAACGATTTTAGGTGAAGTCGTGTATTTTTAATGCGTTAGTACTATATTTCATTGAAACTTTGAAGTGTATAATCAGCCCTTACAGTTTATTCCAGCTGACTGATGTTAACGTGCTGCTAAGCTAACAACGTTAATCAACAAAAATACAACGATTTTAGGTGAAGTCGTGTATTTTTAATGCGTTAATACTATATTTTATCGAAACTTTGAAGCGTATAATCAGCCCTTACAGTTTATTCCAGCTGACTGATGTTAGCATGTTGCTAAGCTAACAATGTTAATCAACAAAAATACAACGATTTTAGGTGAAGTCGTGTATTTTTAATGCGTTAATACTATATTTCATTAAAACTTTGAAGTGTATAATCAGCCCTTACAGTTTATTCCAGCTGACTGATGTTAACGTGCTGCTAAGCTAACAACGTTAATCAACAAAAATACAACGATTTTAGGTGAAGTCGTGTATTTTTAATGCGTTAATACTATATTTTATCGAAACTTTGAAGCGTATAATCAGCCCTTACAGTTTATTCCAGTTGACTGATGTTAGCATGTTGCTAAGCTAACAACCTTAATCAACAAAAATACAATGATTTTGGGCGAAGTAGTGTATTTTTAATGAGTTAATACTATATTTCATTGAAACTTTGAAGTGTATAATCAGCCCTTACAGTTTATTCCAGCTGACTGATGTTAGCGTGTTGCTAAGCTAACAACGTTAATCAACAAAAATACAACGATTTTGGGTGAAGTAGTGTATTTTTAATGAGTTAATACTATATTTTATTTAAACTTTGAAGCGTATAATGAGCCCTTATAGTTGATTTCAATAGAGACTGATGTTAACATGTTGCTAAGCTAACAATGTTAATCAACAAAAATACAATTATTTTGGGTGAAGTAGTGTATTTTTGAGTTAATTCTATATTTTTTTGAAACTTTGAAGTGTATAATCAGCCCATACAGTTTATTCCAGCTGACTGATATTAGCATTTTGCTAAGCTAACACTAATTATAATTAGACCTCAAGGCTGATTCCAACCAACTGATGTTAGCATGTTGCTAAGCTAACAACATTAATAAACACACAAATACACAGATTTTGTGTTAATAGATATTTAATTAAAACTTCGCAGTATATTTATAATCAGCCTTCAGGGTTGATTTCAGCCAATTGATGTTAGCATGTTGCTAAGCTAACAACACTAAACACATAATATGCACATACTGTGTGAAATAGTGTATTGTTTTACTTAGAGCTATATTTTATTGATACTTTGCAGTAAATTTATAATTAACCCGCACAATTTATTCCAGTTAAGGCTAATGTTAGCATGTTGCTAAGCTAATGAGCAAATACTCGCACATTACTATTAAGCACACACAAATATTAAGTGAAATAGTAAATTTTAATGAATTGAAACTATTTTATTACAGTTTTCATTGCTGAATAAACTATTAATATGTAAATTAAACACTTCTCGTAAATTTTTACTTAGCTAAAAGTAGTGCCTATGGCTACTGAAACGGAATATTAGCGTAGTATTTGCGAATAATTAAAAAAAAACTTTATCACTACATGTCGTTTTATTTCATTTTATATATCATTGTGTTGCGTTTTTAATTTACTAGGAAATTATTTTGCGTTCTTTTCAGCCAATTTTCTGCAAGCTCGCCTGACCTTTTTGTTGAACACTAATGTTTTCTCTCTGACGTTCTTCATCCGCAGTCGAAGAACCACTCGCTGCCGCCCGTGTCTCTCCAGGGTCAGGTTCTGTGGCGCGAGTTCTTCTACACCGTCGCGTTGGTCACGCCAAACTTCACCAAGATGCAGGGGAACCCCATTTGTCTGCAGATTGACTGGTACCACGATCCAGAGGCTCTGGAGAAATGGAGAACCGTATGAGAACCTAGTTATTTCTGTGTGTGACATCGTGGAAGGCGGACGTGAAATTGAGGAGTATATTGCTAAAGGATCAGCTCCTTTTGGTTTGTTCAGGGCTGTACAGTGCACAAAAATCAGTCTGTGCGATGAATAAATGTAGTAAAGTAGCGCAGTTTTGTATGAGCCTGTTTACAAACCTGTTGTCCAACAAAGATACCTATGTCGATTAGCATTGCATTATAAATATACTTTATCCTTGTAAAATTTAACAAGATAGCTTGAAGAACACAGATAAACCATATATTGTCGCAATCGTATGTTTGTTGTCTTCAGGTTTCATCAGTTAAAATTTCTCTATCTGCGTTTTATTCAGTGATAACTGGATACTTTGTCCATATTAGGGATTTCCTGGAGCGTCGTCAGTCTATTACTTCTGTGATGCATGTGTGGAGTTTCTGCGCAAGAGCGCCCTTCAGCTTCCAGTATGAGTTAAACAGTCGTTACGTTACGTGTGTACTCAGTAATGCTCACAACACCCTATTTTGGGTAAAAATAGGAAAGATAGTACTTTTCTAAACAGGATTCTTTTTAATTTTTTGTGTTTTGGTGGATGCATAAGATTCCCTGAATTATCGTCATTGATATAGTTATCGCAATAAACACCAGAAATTATCGTGATATATTTTTAAGCCCACATTGCCCATCCCTAGCGTCGGTAACGTTCTCTGGTCTCCATCCATCAGGCTCAGACGGGCTTCCCGTGGATCGACGCCATCATGACCCAGCTGCGTCAGGAGGGCTGGATCCATCATCTGGCGCGGCACGCCGTGGCCTGTTTCCTGACGCGAGGAGATCTCTGGATCAGCTGGGAGGAGGGCATGAAGGTACTTTGGGTCTTTTTGTGTGTTTGAGTCTGTCGTACAAGTATTTCAGGTGTGTCAGTTCTCAGGTGTTCGAGGAGTTCCTGTTGGACGCGGACTATAGCGTGAACGCCGGTAACTGGATGTGGTTATCCGCTAGTGCGTTCTTCCACAAATACACCAGGATCTTCTGCCCGGTGCGTTTCGGTCGTCGGACCGACCCTCAAGGACAGTATCTGAGGTATCACCAAACAAGCCACTTTAATGGTTTGATTTGCCATGCCCACTTCTGCTTAATATTCATGATGTTCTCTGTTTGATCTGCCACACCCACCGCCGTTTAATATTCATGACAGTCCACATTTGATCTGTTACGCCCACTGCTGTTTAATATTCAGTGTGCTCTGTGCTCAAATTGACATGCCCACACCAAATAATGATGTTCTGCATCTACTTTGCCATGCCCACATCCATTTATTATTTATTATACATGATAATCTGCATCGATATGCCACGCCTACCATCATTTATTACTTGTGACGCTTTGTGTGTAATCTGCCACACCCACCTCCGTTTTATATTCATGATTCCACATTCGATCTGTTACGCCCACCGCTGTTAAATATTCAAGATGTTTCTTGTTTGATCGGTCACGCCCACCACTGTTTAATATTCATGCCGTTCTGTGTTCAATCTACCAAACCCACTAAGGTTTAATGTCAACATGAATTCATTATTCATGATAATCTGCCTTCGATATGCCAAGGCTATGACCATTTATTATTCATGAGGTTTTGTTTGATCTGCCACGCCCACCTCCGTTTTACATTTATGATGTTCTGAATTCGATCTTCCACGCCCACCGCTGCTTAATATTCACGACTTTGTGTTTGAGCTCTCTCGCCCGCTGTTTTAATGTGTATAATATTCTGTATTCGACCTGCTACGCCCACCACCATGTAATGTATTCATGATATTGAGTTCAATTTGCCACACCCACCACCGTTTAATATTCATGACGTTCTGTTTGATCTGTCACACCCACCGCTGTTTAATATTCATGACATGCTGTATTTGATCTGCCATGCCCACTGCTGTTTAATATTCATGACTTTCTTTGATCTGTCACACACCCCATTCATAACATTCTGCGTTCGACCTGCCACACCCAACACAGTTTAATATTCATGACATTCTGTATTTGATCTGCCACGCCCACTGCTGTTCAATATTCACGAATATCTATATTAGATCTGTCACGCCCACTGCTTTTCAATGTTCATAACATTCTGTGTTCGACCTGCCACGCACACCGCTGTTTAATATTCAGGACAATCTGTTTGATCTGCCACGCCCACCGTGGTTTAATATTCATGACAGTCTATGTTTGATCTGCCACGCCCACCGCTGTTTAATATTCATGACAGTCTATGTTTGATCTGCCACACCCACCGCTGTTTAATATTCATGACATGCTGTATTTGATCTGCCATGCCCACTGCTGTTTAATATTCACGAATATCTACATTTGATCTGTCACGCCCACTGCTTTTCAATGTATATAACATTCTGCGTTCGACCTGCCACCCCCACCGCTGTTTAATATTCATGACAGTCTGTTTGATCTGCCACCGCTGTTTAATATTCATGATATTCTATGTTCGACCTGCCATGCCCACCGCTGTTTAATATTCATGACATTCTATGTTTGATCTGCCACGCCCACCGCTGTTTAATATTCATGATTCTATTTTCGACCTGCCATGCCCACCTCTGTTTAATATTCATGACATTCTATGTTTGATCTGCCATGCCCACCGCTGTTTAATATTCATGACATTCTGTTCGACCTGCCACGCCCACCGCTGTTTAATATTCATGACATTCTATGTTTGATCTGCCACGCCCACTGCTGTTTAATATTCATGACATTCTATGTTCGACCTGCCACACCCACCGCTGTTTAATATTCATGACATTTTATGTTTGATCTGCCACGCCCACCACTGTTTAATATTCATGACGTCCTGTCTTTGATTTGTAGGAAATACCTGCCCGTTCTGAAGAACTTCCCCTCGTAGTATATTTATGAGCCGTGGAAAGCACCAGAAGACGTCCAGCTCAGCGCCGGCTGCATCATCGGTCTGAGAGACGCTAAACGCTCACTAACCCACCACTGTGACTGTCTGAACCGGTTTAATATGTTCTGACCCGTGTGTGTGCAGGTAAGGACTATCCTCATCCCATGGTGTGCCACATAGAGGCCAGTCAGAGGAACCTGGGTTTGATGCGTCAGGTGCGCATCGAGCAGCAGAACACGGCCGAACTCACACGAGGTAAAGCGCAAACCGTACGACTTTCTTACGAGGAATGCAAATATGTCGCCTTCAAAGTGTCATAAATGGTTTGATCTGCTCACAGATGTGGCGGATGACCCGATGGAGGCGGGGCTTAAGCGTGAGCTGCAGGAGGAGGAGGAGCTTCTGGAGGGGGCGGAGCAACAAAGCAAGTCCAAACGTTTCAGTGGTGACACAGATCATAATTCCCAGAGACTCTACAGTTGAGCGGAGAGGTCATGTGACTCTAGAACTGCCCAATCAGACCACCATATTACTTCATCGACGAACAAAATCATGTTATGCTGAACAGAAGACGGCGTTTGAACTCTATTGATCAGTTTGTTGGGTCTGAACACTGATGCTCGTTTCGCTGGTGCGTTTTTCTGTGTTAATGAGAGATTTATCTACATTGAACAGAGTTTGTAAGCTAAAAGAGGTGAATTATACAAATTTATAATTTTATGCAAAATGTGTTTTTTTTTCAGTCATTAGATACATGTGTATGTTATGGAAAAATCAACTGGAAATGAGCTTAGGCATGTAAATAAGTATATAAATATTCATAACAACAAAAACATGACTAAAATCATATCTCTTCCATCTTTATTTGACCCTCTAACTCTAGCACTCTCTATTCTAATTCTATTCTTTAAAAAAAAACTTTTAGACTTGCACTCTATTCATTTACTAATGCTGGTTTTCTTAAAAAAAAAAAAAAATAACACTAGCTTCTCTATTCTTTTTGTTTTCTATCTATTTCTTTTCTTTATATTTATTATACAATTAATAAAAGCAATAAATGCCTTTAACACTAGCTTGCGGTATTCTTTTTCTATTCTGTTTTATTTTTATTTATTATATAATTTAAAAAACCATCCTTGCTATGTGTACTGCCTATTGTAATGACTAAATTAAAATGTAATAAAAAATAATTATATCTTTGTTATTCCAAGTAATGTTTTGGATTTGTTTGTGGATGAAATGTTTGACATACTAAAAGTAATCATTCAGACAAAACTCCAAAATCATATTACACTTATTAAATTCACGAATTATTATTATTATTATTATGTTCAGATGAAGCAGTTTAAAGTTGTGTTTGTGGTTTTGAGTGACCAGCTCTTGTGACGTAAGATCCGGGCGTCTAATTAGCGAATCCTACTACAGCAAAGGCCGAGCTCATGAATATTAATGAGGCTCCTTGATTATGTTCTCGAAGCGTCCAGTCACGTAACACGATTATTATTCATGAATCGAGCTCTGGCCGCGCCCACTTTGAAAACACCTCCCTTTCCTTTCGACCAATCAAGCGGGAGTACCGTCCCGTTACCTCATCAATATTCATGAGCCAGGCCTTCAGCGTAGTAGCGCGTGCAGTCGCACCCCGGACCGAGCGCGAGCGCGAGCGCCACGTCGCACAGCGGAGTCTCCGCGAGCTGAAGCAGCGATCATGGTGAAGGTGAGAGAACAAACACGTGCTGCATTTCACATCACAGAAATAACACATGCGTCAAACTGACTTCTGCTGCTTTTCCTCCTGTTCTGCTCTTTCCGCGCATCTGTGACTTAAAGCCACATCTGAGAGATGCGGGTTACTCCAAAAGAGCAGAATATCACCGGGAAAGTAGTTTAATTAGTTATATGTGGGATAATTAGTTTCATTATTTTCAGAATGTCTTTACAGTATGGTCACTTTAAAGTTTTTAATTTAGTTTTTAGTATATTTTTATTTTTTGTTTTTACATCAAGCATACCCTTCACTTTGTGTTTGTGTGTGTATATATGTGTGTATATATATATAGTCTCTTCCTCTTATTTCTGATTTCTGCCTCATATATTACCTGTAAACTGTTCATTTTACCAAGTTTAATTAGTTATTAATAGAATACTGATTTTACTTTTTTGTTTCTTGTACATATAATTTATTATAGATATATATTTTTAATCAATGTGTATGTTTTTATTACAACTGAACTGTGATCTTAATTTCCTTTGGTATATATATATATATATATATACACACACACACACACACACATATACATATACATACATATATATACACACACACACACACACACACACACACATATATATGTATATATATGTGTTTGTGTGTGTGTGTATAT
>JAFVLL020003454.1:0-14426 GCA_021397915.2 Tor tambroides | reverse complement strand
TGACAAAATTTTCATTTTGGGGTGGAGTATCCCTTTAACAGTGACTTGATGCCACCTACTGGTGGTTTTAATTTCACATTTAAAGTATTTTTTTTATTTTTTTTAAATAATTTCAAATATCAGTATTCAACGTTTTATGTATCAAAACATTATTTATTCATTTGTAACTGCAGGTTAAAGCATTCCATGTCCCTCAGAGCTGCATTAAAGAGTGGGTAAATATATCTATTCCACTTCAGATGCAACTTCTGTGTTTCCTCTGCATTGCAAAGATGAATTTTGTTGATACTGATTTCATTTGTTTGGTAACAGCCCAAATGTCTTATTATACTAATTGACTGAATAAATGTAAGAATTTTACTCAAAAGGTGATGCACACTTTTAGAAAAATGGCTTTATAAAGGTAAAAATGTCCATAAAAGGTAAAAATCAATTTAAACTTAAAGTTAAATTAAAGTTAATTTCTATCACTGCTGTGAACTGACCACCACACAGAATATGAAAAATATCAAAAACTTTAGGAATCAGCTTAAGATATCAGCACAATAACACACTCAGCAAAATATTGTCTAATTATCGTTATCGAAAAAATCTCGGAAAATATCGAGATATCTTTTTTGTCAATATCGCACACCCCTAGCAGGAACAGACATGTTCAAATATCGATTCTGCCTAGAGAGAACCTGTCGATTAGTTTTTTCCGTTTTTAAGCCCTGCTTTATGCAACTGACCATTGGTATCGGTATCGGATAGTTGTTTGTTAAAATCGGTATTGGTATTGGCCAAAAGAAATCCTATCGGTGCATCCCTAAATATTATTTTTTGAGATTTGCCAAAGAATAAAGTGTTTTTAAATTATTAGTGTTTTTAGACAAATACCATTTTTAAGTAAGCACTAGATGATATCAAAAGAGATCTAAATATAAATGTAGTGTAAATGAGCATGCACAATTAAATATCCAATACCGGCCAATAACTGATAAATTAAAAAAACTAATATCTGCTGTTACACGTGTACTTGAAGACTTACTGCTGGATGTGCTGAAGAGGAAGAGTTAGCAAATCCTCAAGTTTCTGCTGATTGAACTCAGGCCTGGACTCCTGGAGCTTTTTAAACCGTCTGAAGGCTTTGCTTTTCTTCACCTGAACCTGAGGAGGAAATGAACCATGAATCAAAGATCTGCTTCAAAGAAAACAACTTGATACAACAGTAGAGCACATTTGATAATGCTAGCGATAACACTGTTTACCTCCCACCAACAGTATCACCCCCGTACATGATGCATGTGGCGTGATGTCTATTGAATTGTGCATTCAGTCTCGCTTGTGACTGAATCTCACTCATGCACAACGAGACATCTCTGTTGTCTCTTAACACAAGCTGTCTTCTGAATAGAGGCATCCCTGGTTTCATTATTAAATATATGTTCACACAAACCATGTCAGGCTAACGGCAGACAGAGTCTGCATTAGCATAGCAAAATATCACTTCTTTATGTAAAATTTGTTTGGAATTGTGCTTCCCTCTGAGAAAAGCATAAGTCGGGGTTACTTTTTTGTGCCAAGTAAATAATAAATAAACATATCAAGTACACGAAACAATCCATCATCTTCAAATGGCACACACCGTGTTCAACACCTGCTCAGCTAACATTTATGGCCGAAGCAGCTGGGGTCTCCCTCTGAGAAACACACCGACATTAAATCACCGCATGTTGGACATGCTGTGAGAGGAATCCTTTATTCAGGACAGCCAAAAAAAAAAAATAAATAAAAAAAAAAATCTCAGAATGAATCCTGTGAAATCCTGAAAGCTTTCCAGTTTTAAAAATAATAGGTAAGTCATCAAAACAATATTAAATAATATTAAAATTCTATTATTAAAAAAACAACAATTGTAAATGAAATTACTATATTTGGCCTGAATAAAAAAAAATTTAAGCATCTCAAAATTCAAAGTTAATTTAAGCATCTCAAAATTATAATGTACAGCATGAAAAATATATTAATTTTGAGAGTTGCTAAATATTTTAAATTATTAGCATTTAAATAATCCTGAAGCCTTTACACATTTTAAAATGATAGGCGAGTCATCAAAACAATATTAAACAATATTAAAATTCTATTATTAAAAATATAATTTTAAATAAAATTAATATATGTCTGAATAAAAAAAACCAAAACATTAAAAATAAAATCTATTTAACAAGTGAATTTAAGCATCTCAAAATTATAATGTACAGCATGAAAAATATATTAATTTTGAGAGTTGCTAAAAATTTTACACAATTAGTATTTTTAAAGATTACAAATGCTGTTTTCATTTGACCTTTCTATTTATCAAAGCATCCTATTAAATAGCATATTTTAATATTTAATATTAAAATAGAAGACAGTTATTTTATATTTGATTTTCATTTATATTTGATCAAAGAAATGTATTTACACCAATAAAAATAAATAATCGATAAAAATCCATACTGGCCAAAATATCTTTTAACCGATTTAAGCGTCACATTATTCTATATTACTATATACTGTACGTTCAGTCAAGGTTAAAATTGGTATTAAAAAGGAAATTAAAAATATCAAATTAACATGTATAAACAATATGTAAAAAGACTCACTGGTTGAGAAACCTTGAGATCTTGGTCTAGATTGCTATTCTCTTAATCAGTTTCATGCGATGATGGATTTTTGAAGGACAAACCAGCCATGTTTGAATCATGTGACATAGCGAACACATCAGCCCATGTTCCAGCAATTACAGCCATGTAGGCCTAGCAGAGGAATCAATGCTAACTTAAACAGCTCAGTCTGCAATCAATGAGAATCAGTCAATTGGCCGCAGACGTATTCCTCCGCTTAATTAAGACATTAATAAGACATTTCCCCTCAGATAAATAAAACCAGATGTTAGCACGTGGCTTGGAAGAGCTTTGCTGCGAGGCTAACACTCGAATTCGGTATCAGACACAATTACCGGCATAGTACGAAACACGTTCAAATGCCCCCTCAGTTCACCGCAAGCACACAGAATACAGAAGTTAGCATTAGCCAGGCGTGCCGATGATTCTTTAACCGCTAACTGATTTGGTCTAACAAGGAATCAGTCATCCGTACACTTGGGTACAGGTGCCTTGCCGAGGGAGGAGCTAATTAGCAAAGAGAGAGACTCCCCATCGCACTTTTTTCCAAATAATGATGGAGGAAAACGGTGCTAAGTCAGGGCGAAGGAGATGGTATGTTTGAATCGAATAAGAACGCCGCCGGTTTTGCCTTCCGAGATCAATAGTTGCATTGTTCGATATGTTTTTAAATCTGTAGGCATTCCATTTTTTTTCACCCTGCTCCAAACGCCAATCATTCTGAATGACATCTGAGTGATTAACCAGATGGGTTCTCTCTTTTTTTCCTCTCACGCATGATATTTACATAGGTGAAACAAGGTGCCACAGATTTAATAGGTTTGGACTAATTAGCAGAGAATGATGACATACTGTCAATCCACGTTACCATAGATCTATAATGAATACATATTTTGATTTATATCGAGAGACGATGCCACCCTCCATACTTTTGTGTGAAAGAGATGACCTCTATCCAGGTAAAAGAAGGCATTTGGACTACAGCAGTATTAATAATGACTACCATTTGATTTCATAGGTAAAAAATTTATCACTGTATTGCAAATCATAATCAAAAAGAAATAAGTGATACAATTTAATTTTACAGCCATGCTCATGCAGGTACCAAGGTCAGCACAACATAAATATGGAGTCACACTGTAAGTATGGTTGCCAAAGCATCGTAATGAAGCAGTAAGCTTAAGTCGTTTAATATATGAAGATGATTAATGGAAACTTACCATAGAGGACTCTTCGATGTCCAATGTTGTCAATATAATGACGCACTGCAGATAAAACTCTTCAACCCAATAAACTCTAAACCTAATAGATATTATAGGTCCGTTAAATAAATAAAACATAAAAATATTATTTGCTTTATGCGGCATAATTTAATCTGAATTTATCATACCTCAAATGCGCTGTCAATTAAAATATGTAAATAAATAAATAATATGTAAATAAAATATATATTATATATAACAAAAAATAAATGTTTAAATTAAAATATTGTATGTTAATTAATAATAATAATAATAATAATAATAAAATTTAAATAACAAAAATAGATATACAAGTAATAAATACAATTTTTTAAATGATATATATATATATATATAAATACAAACATAAACACATTAATAAATTAATTGAATTGCATTTATTAGTAGTTAACAGTGATACACAATTTTATTTAAAAAAGTGTATATAATGTGTATGTAATAAAGTGTATATAATAATAATAATAATAATAATAAATAAAAATTGGAAAAACTTAGTTTAAATTAAAAGAAAATATTAATTAAAAACAAAATCCACTGTTTCCTTTTTCCTCCTCACAGCCAGAGGCTATTATGATAAATATGAAATTACGACTTACATTTTTTATGCTCTTTTTTAGGGCAATTAAATTCTCTGGCCGTCAGGAAGATGACAAAGATAACATTAGCATTCTTCCTGCGTCACGCTAATCTACATTAATTCTTAGCGGTTGCAACATCTGGGCTGGGCACAGACTCAACCAAACAATGGAGGCCTATGTGGCTTCATTTGCAGGAAGCGAGAACCGAGGAATACTAATTATCGTTGATGAATAGTTAGCAGTGACACAAACACAAATACGTACAGGAACCAAAAGCATCGTTTGGTTTGTAGGGAGACTCCCTCCTCCCTTCAACAGCGACCCTCTTCCTTCATATCAAATACTATTTGATCTATTTCCACACCACATTTACTGTCATTAAGAAACCCCCAAGACGCACTCGTTCAGAATATTTATCTCTCAAATACGTTTTTGATTCTGTGCTACTTAAGTGACAGCCCTTTTCAAGTTGGTGATCACTGTTACGGTGCATTCTAGGATAATTGGGTTCTTCCCACTATTGCCTTATTCCCCTCATCAGGTAAACAGTCATAATTCTGATGAATGGCAGCGGCGTGACAATATATTCAAGTTTTGTTTGTTTGTTTGTTTGCTTGTTCAGCAGCGTTTAATGAATACGGAATGTATTTAAGTCTTTACCGACCCAAGAGTATGATGTGATGTACAAAGAATGAACTTCAAACCAACTGCATGCTGCTCTTTTAAACTTAAATAGAGCTGACAGATATTTTTAATAGTTCTTAGGATGTCGTCTTTGAGGCTGCCAACATTTTGAAGGTTTTTATGGAAAACTGGGAATGATTGGTTTGTATTGTCCTCAGGTTATGTAATCACTCCAAATATCTCAAAAATCACAAGACCGTATAAAAAAAATGTTTTTTTCAAATAATACATCAGAAATTAAAAATAAATTCTGCTAAATGAAAAAAAAAAGACATTTAAAATTATTTTTTTTTTTTTAATTTTCTCATTCACAACTTAATTCTGCCAAATGCATAAAACATAAAAATAATAAATATTAATAATAAAATTTAAATAAAAAAATAATAATGAATAAAATTAATTTTCTCATCCTCATGTTGTTCAAAACATGCATAACTTGCTTCCTTCTGTGAAACACAAAAGGAGAAGTTTTGAAAAATGTCCAGGTTGCTCTTTTCCATACAATGAAAGAGGAAGCTCCACAAAGAACAAAAATCACCATTAAAGTAGTGGTTCTAATGTCATACAACAAGTTTGTGTTAAAGAGTCCAAAAAGTTATTTTAAAAATATATTATCAAAACCATATTGCTATGAAACTGGTAGCTGTGGTCACCATCAGTTTTGGGGGTAACGCATTACAAGTAATGCAAGTTATGTAATCAGATTACTTTTTTCAATTAACTAGTAAAGTAACATTACTTTCAAATTCACAAGTTACTTGTGTAATTCATAAGTTACTTTTTCAAATAAGTAAAGCAAGTTACTTTGTTTTCCCATTTATTCACTCTGACACCTCTCCTGTCCGAGTGTTGACAGAAATTGGGAGTGAGGTGCAGAGTCAGAGGCTTATTAATTTCACTTTTGGTGTGAAAGGTCCTTTACAGTTGCCAAAAATATAACTTTTGAGATTTTTGTTAAAAAAAGCTAAATAAAAAAGCAAGTCCAGCTCAGGTGACAAAAACTAGTGCAAAAGTAACATAATGCATTATTTTCCATAAAGTAACTAAGTAACAGTTACTTTTTTGTAAAGCAATATTGCAATGCATTACTTTTAAAAGTAACTCACCATTTACTTTCATTGTATGGAAAAGAGCAGCTTGGACAGCCTGCTAAATATCTCCTTTTTCATTTCACAGAATAAAGAAAGTCAAATCGGTTTTGAAAGAATCAAAGATGCGTAAAAATCTAGGTTAAAATCTACAATGGGTTATAAATTCAGATGCGTTAATACTATTTTTTCCTACTATAAAGTGCATATTGTGTATGATAAAAACAATCTACGGCTCACCTCCTGTCCTTCTTCTCTGTTTTTCTGTGTTACAACTAGTCCAAGATAAAAAGTGATGATTTCAGCTAAGGATTCAAATAACCTTAAGCAGCCAGCGCAGATATCAACATGCATCTGAAGAAGCTTCCAGATAACGATGTGGTTTTGGAGTACGCGAGCACTTTATTCGTTTTAATCAGTCAGCCACTGCTGTCTGTTCACAGATCTAAATTGAGAGACTGCCATTACGCTTCACCCGGCACTTCAATAACCGATTCTAATGATGATATATGGTAACCGAGCACCGATTTATCCAATACATCGGGCTCTGAAATTCAGCTCTCCATCTTCATTCAGCCACTGTTTGTAGAGTGGCCCGTCAATCAGGCATTGATGGGAGCCTCGGGGACCCACGGTGATTCATTATTCAGACAATTTTATGATTCTCAATCAACAGGGCCTGGATGAGGCCCTCAAAGGCAGTCAGTAGTTCCCCTTCCAGTCGTTCAGTAATTCGAAATATTTACACAACGAAACCACACGGTAGTAACTTGTACGAGAACTTCGGCCAATTTAGGACTAATGAAATCTCCTCACTAGGTTTTTCCTGTTAGGTAACATCTCTCTGAGCTTGTCGGGTAAATTTTCTAAGATTGATCAGGTTGTTAAACATATCAAACACCACTCACCTGCACTGAGGAGCGATGATCTCTCTAACACAAGCTTGAAGGTCTTAATAAAAGGCTGGAAGCGTGTTCGCTTGCAGGCTATTGGACATTAGGAGAGGCCTTCTGCTTTTCTGCTTTTGCTTTCAGATGTGGTACATCAAAACACAAAACGCTTCACGAGAGCTGTGTGCCATTGATAGCCTCAGATAAAATGAACAAGAACAGGCTTCTCGACACCTGTGAGTTAATTTGTTGTTAGTCTGCCCAGCCCGCATGGGCAGATCAATGCCGACTGCTCTTCAGGCCAGTTTTTCTGATGTATTATTTCATCTTCTGCGCCTCGTTTCCAGCGGCTCTGGATTTTCATTTGCTCAAAGGCCTCTCAAGCAGAGTGTCTAATCGTCTGTATGCGGAAGAGTCACAGCTGGGTTTCACGACTTAGCATGCCATGACCACTCTACCACTGCTAAAGATGTTATTAAATTCATCATGGAATTAAAATGGACTCTGTTTACATTTTCAAAATTGACAATCCTGCTATTATTGTAGACTATACATCCATACTCAGAAATGACTGATTCGCTCTTTTCAGCTGACATTACAAATATCTCTCATTTTCCCAACCAAAAGTAAAACAGGTTGCCAGTGATGTTTCATGCTGACTTTAAACCTTGTATTGAATAGCCTGATGCCTATAACTGGCGATTCAGCTACAGTAGTGTTGAAGTCAGGTGGACAGACTGTAATGAACGCATGATAATGAACACTTTCATTAAAAATGCATGTTTAAAACAGCAGCAATTGCAAACACTTATTTTTATCAACACAAAAGGCTTGGAAGACACAAACGGCGGCCATTACGAACAGGCCACCATCACCTCTGATGGTAACCGTAGCAGGATAACGCGAAATACTCTGGAGAAAGTGCAGCTGTAAGCCTAAATCCAGCATCAGCATCGATTCACAATCCAATTAAAGAGAATAACATAAGATAAGGCACACCAGGCAATCTCCAAGTTCTGAAACTTGATTCTCCTGTTAGACCCCAATTAATACTCCCCTACCCTCTCGTCCTTTTTAAACGGTATCAAAGCAAGCCACCCTCAGCCGTCTCTCTCCCCTGAGTGCAAACATTCACTTAATTATTTAAAGGATACTTACTGGTTTATTAAATGAATGGATTTAATTGAACTGAAGATGCTTTCTCTAATGTCCTGCCTGAGGGTTCCTTTGGCCTTCAAGATCTCCACAAAGTACTGGAGAAAAGAAAGAGACAGGAGGGAGAGAAAATTAAATTTTCAGATGCCACTCGTACATGACTCTTCATCTTACCGAGAGTGTCACCTCTCGTCGCACACCCTTGAGACAAAGCGAGAACAAATCTGTGGAGAGCTAAGCATTTTGCAGCAATGACATCTCAATTATCTTAATATGAGCCGCACATCTAACGCAACTTCACCAGAGGCGGGAGGCGACGTGGTTAGCTTTCTCAAAATAAGTTGTGTTTGAACGGTCAACTGTTTAATTAGCTGCGGCATTCGAAAACAATAAGACCGACGTGTAGGTTCGCTATGTTAGCTTTTCAAGTTCAAATGCCAATTATTTTGATCTACAACAAAATACGCACAGAAATGGCACAGAAAACTCGGTGATTTTAAGGGTAAGACTAATTAGCTGCAAAATAAAAGCCTTGAACAGGTTATAAACCATGAATTTCAAAAGAATAGCCCTGTGATGGTGTCAAGGACCACTCAATAGATGGAAAACCTTGTGCTGTTGAAACAGTGAATAAAGCTCTCGAAGATAATTAGAATTTCAGATTCGTATTAATTAGGATATTCTAATGATCAACGCATCGCAACAAACACGCTTTTCTGTTTCTATGACTGAATACAGCCCAGTGTTTCTCCATCGGCGTATTGTTTGATTCAAGATCGACCAAGTCAGCCCATGGGCGTTGTGTAATGTTGAGCCTGTAGAGAGACTAACCGTGACGACTAGATCCAGCTGTTCGCAGTATCTTTGTTCAGTCTGGACTAGCTCGCGGGCCGTGCGGCTCCTCTTCCTCTCCCAGCGGTCCCGCTGCTCCTGAATGCTGCGGATGCCCATGGGGGTGAACGGACTTGGAGCAAAACTCATGACCGACCAGTTGAAAGTGCTGACTCCAGATCAGTGTTACTACCTACAAAACAGAAAGACACTATTAAACAGACATCAAATTACTGGTTGTTGACCAAAAGAAAAATTTAACGACTAGAAATGAAATGTAAAAATAATCAGCAATGAAATCTACATATTTATATTTAATATATATTATATATGAAGTTGACTTATTAAAAAAAACAAAAAATTAAATTGAATTAATTTCTTATTCTTTATTTCTATAAAAAAATAAATAAATACTGAGAAAATTGCCTTTCAAGTTGTCCAAATGAAGTTCTTAGCAACGCATGTTAGTAATTAAAAATTTGTTTTTGATATATTTACGGTAGGAAATTTACAACATATCTTCAAGGAACATGATCTTTTCTTAATATCCTAATGATTTTTGACCCATACAATGTATTTTTGGCTATTTCTACAAATATACCCGTGCAACTTAAAACTGGTTTTGTGGTCCAGGGTCACATAACATTTTATATATAATAAAATAAAATTAACTAATTAAATTAAATTAAATAATTAAATATTTTTTTAATAATTAATAATTTGATAAAATAATTTAATAATAATTGTTTTATAAATTGCTGATTATTGTTTATGATACAATTTATAGAATTGTATATAGTTCTTAAATAGAACTAATATAAAATTAAATTAAATGTTTTTCTAAAATTATGTAGAAAATCTAATTTAATTTTTTTTTACAATTTTTTGTGTTCGCTGATATTAATATTTTTTAAATAATTTATAATTTGACAAAATTTTCATCATTTTTATTATATTTATATATTTTTACATATTTTTCATTGTATTTGATACAACTTATAGAATTCTATATAGCACTTATTACAATAAAAATAAATTACAATTTTAAAATATTAAATGATTTTAGTGCACCCTCACATCTTTTGTTGACTTCATTAATCAATGATAAATTTTTTAGAAAAGTATTTATTTAGCCAATTTCATCATTTATATTATTAGGGTGTTGAAAATCCATATTTTGACATTTGTAAATTACAATCAATACGGTACAATAACTAAGCAAATGCCCTTGGCTAAACAGACCAAGTATGAGGGACGACCAGCGATTCAGTCCCTTATGAATTCGTAATGACTAACAAACAACATATGCAGAGGGTAAGCCACCAATTAAGAGAAGCCAAGCCTACACACATCCCAACAACACCGAACAACAGCACACACTCTTGATCTATGACTTAGTACATGCTTTCTCTCTCTCTCTCTCAGCTAAGTAAAGTCTCTCCATCAGGACTCCCTCCCCCAGTCGGTGGTGCTGTCCCTCGACTCCGGGGTGTCCTCTCTGCACTGCCTCATTAGTGTCAGCTCTAATGGAGCATCAGGGCCAGAAAGAGGAACGAGACCAACACTTTAACAGCAATTAACCCTTGTTCCCTCCCGAGGGAGGCTGGCATCAGACCTTCTATAACACACTGTAAACAAGGCAGCCCGATCAACCCGAAAAGCCTGAGAAGTGCGCATACGGATATCCACGAGGAGCGAAAGCACCAGAAAAATCCCATCCCATCTGCCTTTGTGGTGCCTGTCCCCTTGTTGGTACAAAACCTCCATCAAACGTGAAATGCATCCCCTGAAGTTCCACGTGCCCCACGCAGCCTCTGCTAAGTGCTGCGTCTGAAGCCACGGTCCATTTTTACCAGCAACTTACTGTAAATTGCATCACTCTCGACACTCAAATAAGCAGTCAATTTCGAGAAATATTGCAGCATTTTAGGCCCAGTGAAGCCAATTAAAAGCCAGCTGAAGAGAACTGGGGTCAGGAGTACCTAGTTAAAAAGACTAAATATGGAGCAACCTGCAGGGTTTGTTTGCATAACTCAGCGCTTATATTAAATAAGACCACTTTCTTTTGTTCAGGATAAGGTTTTATGCATACATATGGAAAATTACACAGATAAACCCTGGTTTTCTTTACAAACACTCTTGTATCTAAATATAAAGGTGTTGGGTAACACCTGCAAATAAAGCAGTGCAACATCATCAGCATTGGCAAGTCCACAGATCTGTTCCCAGAAGAGCCACATGGATGAGGGGTGGAGCTGGAGCGCGTCCAAATATTCCCACTCACTTTTATTGCTCAGATGATTTTGGTAAGATCTACAGTGCCATTATAACTGATGGAATATTATAGTTTTTGTTAATATTTAGAATTAGATTTTTTTTTTTCAATTTTAGTTATTTGGGGGGGGGGGGGGGTAATGAAAATGGTTTTAGTTAATGATAATGACCATGGATTTAGACAAGTGTAAGACATTTGCGACAATTTCACTGCAAACAATTGATTTTTTTTTAAACACCTCAAGATTTAGTATGTCAGATTCCAGGCTTTTAAATTAAAAATGGAAAGAAGTCCAAATAAGGTCCAATAAAGCAAACTGATGTCATGGTAATGGCCTGCAGCAACTTTTACTCTACAAACAACAACAACTAGCTGATTAAATATTTCAAAGCTGAGCAAAAGCATAAACATTTAGATTCCCTATAGAAATTCCCATGACTTTCGCATGACTTCTTAAGACTTTACTCATTTCCATGATTTTTGCATGCCCAGGAAATCACAATTTTACAACCAGACTTCCAGGTTTTACATCACTGTGGGGAAATATAGTGTATAGATAATAGTACAATTATTCGTATTGGTATCAGTTTGACTCTAGCAACAAAGCATTGTTGAGAAATATAGCAAAACAAACCAAAATAGACATATTAACCTAGCTGCTTTTGTTTTATTGTTTTTTTGTGTGTGTGTTTTTGCCGCAGATGTACTTCTACAGTCTACATTTATTTATTTTTTATATATGGGTCTCTGAGACTACAGATACAAGTAATCTAACTTCAGTGAATGAAACATGATCTCATGGACCAAGAAATTTTGTTTATAACCAGCTCTTAAAATTCATAAAAGTATCAAGTATCAATCTTTACATACTTCAAACATACTTAGATTTATGGGTCTCTTAGATCCTAAACAGAACCTGAAGGTTAAATAAATAAGTCGCTTTACTTGCTTTTTAGTTTATTAACAATGAAATTCCGTTTGACACTATGAATAATAAAAACTCTTTAATGTCAACAGGCAGTGAGTGAGTGACTGGCCTGCTGTTTTTTTAAGTGTATGTTAAAACTTTCAAAAACACAGAATTTTGGATCCTATGTGTATAACTATTTTCAAAAGAGATTTCTAAAGTTATACACAAACCTACGAGGTCACCATACTGAACGCAAAGACAGTCTATTTTCATTTCGAGGATTGAGACAATATTGCATAAATATAACATATCTGAATTGCTCAAAAAATGAACACTTTTTCGCATGACTGAACACAAGAACGTTGTACAAGTACACTTCTGTTGTCACGTGTTCTTGAGATTAAAACTAGCCTGTAAAATAGGCTATAGCCTACATAGCTAACTTCATGATCCAGTTCCCATTAATAAAATCGTTTATAAAACGATATAGAACGTATAAATGCAAAACCATTCCTTACCTGATGTTCGTACTTTTCAAATTGAATACAGGCGCTCTTTCTTACACTCTCAGAAGTTCCGGGTTTTTCTGCGCTCTGATTGGTGCTCACAAACATCGAAACTGAGCCGTCCCCCGTGACGTCATCACGAAATTTCACCAAAAGGCTGCTTTCTGTAGCCATTGTGTCATGAGAATATAAGTGTAAACAACTGCATTTATTTAAAGGTGGAAAAGCTGGCATCAGCAATTAAATAAAAAATGATAGCCTACATGTAAATAATTCATCTCATTTCTCAAAGACACACGTTACACTTCATAGGATATAATACTCAATAATCTTTGTCTGAGAGTGCATAGAATGAAATTTACTTCTTTAAATCACCTTTTCAAAATAAAAAAGCAAACACTATATGACCCTGAGAGATCTTAGTATTATTGACTGACCACAGGCATGTTTTATACTCAAGATTAAAACTCTTGCGAGTGGATAGATTATTTATGACTTGAGTTCTTTTTGTTTGTTTATAATCATTAAGAACAAGATGGAGCACACATGAGAAAAATCCTTTAATTGTGATGCTACACAGTTTCGGTCAAAACTCAAACTTATGGTATGTGCCTTCAGAAGGGTCTAAGGCATGTTAGGTGAATCCAACGGCTTCAAAGCGCAAAACAGAAAAGAAAAATACTAAATATATCTTCTAAATAAGACGAACCATTCATTTTACATTTAACTTTTGCATCCTAGAAGTTAAGAAAGGGAGTTTCGTCTATACTCCTGATGATTCATCTTAGGAAATGAAGGGAGGAGAAAACACATCTCAGCAAATTTCTGCTAATTATACAAGAGTGTTGGCAAGATGAAAGTGATGCCCCGTGATCAGGCTTGGCACAGTAATAGCCCCTAACTCCTCATAGACAGTCCCTCTAATATAAGGAAATCCATTAGGACACCCAAGTTCTAAAGTGCAAGCATCAACTTCTCAAACTATTTGCTTCTCCTTCCCTTTCCCACAAACAAAAAGCTTGCAGCCCAACATCAGCGAGAACACTGACATCTAGTGTTGCCTGTGTGGCTATCTGAAAGTACCAGCCTCTGACCAACATGACAGATGCAGCATCCGCATGTAAAACATGACCAGCAGGCCTGATTTTATTGTGCTCTTGCATTAGGAACGTTTTAACACTTAAGGTATTAAGGTTAGACATGATTAGAGTGCATAATCTTATTGTAAAGGGATAGTTCACCCAAAAATGAAAAATCTGTCATCAGATACTCAATCTCATGTTGTTCCAAAACTGTATGTGACTTTCTTCTGTTTTTGTGTAATGAAAGTCCATGATATGGAAGCTTTTTGCTGCCTTAAGATTAAAAATATATATATAATTATATTAATAACAATAACAAGTTAATTGTGACTTTTTATCTCACAATTCAGACTTTTCTTCCTCACAATTATGAGATCACATTTATATTTACATTGAGTCATTTAGCAGGCACTTTTTTCCAAAGCGACTCACAAATGAGGGCAATAGAAGCAATCAAACCAACAAAAGAGCAACAATATGTAAGTGCTGTGGTTAGTTTCACAGTTCTGACTTTTTC
>JAFVLL020003453.1:0-21466 GCA_021397915.2 Tor tambroides | reverse complement strand
TCGGTTTGATGATCTAATGGAACTCACCTCCCAAATCTGTCTTTCCTATTAAAGTCCGCACCCGTGTTGAGCAACAGATTTAAACACTCCAGATTCCTGGAGAAAAGAAGGAGAGATGGTCACATGATCAGGACAACAGATCATCCTGGCCACAGGGGGTGCTGATGAGCCAATCAGAGAGCAGCAGCAGCTGCGCTGTGACTCACCCTCCTGCAGCTGCAGCATGCAAACACGTCCTGCCAAAGTCATCAGGCGTGTCGACGTCAAAACCTGAACCAACAGATATCCATTATCAAGAACAGATAAAAGCCCAAGGCACTTTACTGAGAGAGGGAAAAATATGCACAGATATCATGCACAGAAATCGATTTTAACTGCTGTTATAAACATCATAAATCTTCACAATGAATGCGATTCACCTGAGGAGAGCAGTTTCCGGCAGCAGTCTGAAAATCTGCTCAGAGCCGCCAGATGCAGCGGAAACATTCCGTGGATGCCCCGCCTACAGAGGCGGAGTCACAGTCACATGATCAGCGTGAGCTCATGAATTATGCGTAACTGTAAACATTCATGCTGTCACTCACTTTGCCGTGTCCGCACCGTTGGTTATGAGAGTGTTGATGAGCAGCTCGTGACCGTAACGAGCCGCTATATGAAGCGGAGAGTTTCCGTTCTCGTCCTCGCTGTCGATCTCTGCACCTATAAATGAGGAAAGAGAGGATGAGGAGAAACAGGAGAGGAAGATGAACAAGAAACGGAGAGAATAACACACTCACCGTTCTGAATGATGGCCTGTGATCTGGAGTATCGCCCGTGAATGGCTGTCATGTGGAGAGGAGTTTTACCATCTTTACTCTGGACGAGAGATGAAAACAAAGTTTTTGAAAAAGGACTCTACTGCTCACCAAGGCTGCATTTATTTGATCAAAAATACAGTAAAATCAATAATATTGTGAAATATAATTACAATTTAAAATACTGTTTTCTATCTAAATATATTGTAAATGTAATTTATTTCTGTGATCAAAGCTGGATTTTGTGCTGCCCAATATTTTTGTGGCAACCGTGATAGGTTTTATTTTTCAGGATTCACAGATGAATAGAAAGAACAGCATTTATTTGAAATAGGAATTTTTTGTAAAGTTATAAATGTCTTTACTGACAATTTTGATTAATGTAATTCGTTCTTATTGAATCAAAGCATTCATTTCTTTAAAAAAGAAAAAAGTCTTACTAACCAAAGTTTTTTAACGGTAATGCACTTTATAATATTGTTAGAAAAATACTAAATAGAAACATTTAATTAGTTTTTTTTTGGACAGTGTCACACCATTAACATCAGTGAAATTTATATAATCAGATGCCTTTCTGTATTTTGCATTAAAGCATGTGAACAACCAGACTTTCTCATTTTGCTCTGCTCTCATCTGCCATTTGTTTAATTTTCATTTCATGAATGGTGTCAATTTTATGAATATTTGTGTGCAGTAAGGGCATTAGTATCACTGGCTATATATGTCTGATTATATAGTTTAAAGACATTAAAGCTGGGGTATGTATTTTTTCAAAAATGCTTTAGAAAACTGAGTCGGGCCCAGTACCAAAACAAACTTGTAGCCAATCAGCAGTAAGGGGCATGTCTACTCATGATGCAGAGGAGAGAGCGCTCAGTGCACATGACGGACATTAGCCGAGTGACAACAGAAAGACAGAGACAAACAAAAGAGGAAAACATCTGTGGAACAAAAGGCGGCTTACACCGTGTCTACACCAGATGCCGCGCCGCAACAGCTAAAGTCTGTCTACACTGGACGCGACAAAGCGACCGTTGAAAATCATTTGAAATTTGTGTTAATACGTCATAAATAGAACGTGGCAGCAGTTTACTGTCAGGGATTTGTCATGTCCCATCCAGTGTAGACAGCATCACTGATTATAATCATATATATGATTATATATGATATGATTATAGATATTATATATTATATTATATTATATATTAGATATGATTATATATCACCTTCAACTCAACCTAGCTAAGACAGAACTGCTTGTAGTTTCAGCAAACCCATCACTTCATCACATTTTCACCTTCCAGTTAGGCTCAAACCTAACTCCTTCAAAAACAGCCAGAAACCTTGGAGTTGTGATTGATGATAAGCTGAATTTCTCAGACCACATTGCTAAAACTGCCCAGTCCTGCAGATTTGCATTATACAATATTAGGAAGATCAGGCCCTTTCTCTCGGAACATGCAACACAACTCCTTGTTCAAGCTCTTGTTCGGTCCAGACTTGACTATTGCAATGCTCTCTTGGCAGGTCTTCCAGCCAGTTCCATCAAACCTTTACAATTAATCCAAAATGCCGCTGCAAGATGAATCTTTAATGAGCCAAAAAGAATACACGTCACACCTCTGTTTATCAATTTGCACTGGCTACCTATAGCTGCTCGCATAAAATGCAAAGCATTAATGTTTGCCTACAAAACCACCACTGGCTCTGCACCCCTTTACCTAAATTCATTACTTCACACTTATGTGTCCTCTAGAAGCTTGTGTTCTGCAAGTGAACGACGCATTATTGTGCCATCCCAAAAAGGCACAAAATCACTTTCACAGACTTTTTCATTAACTGTTCCCATCTGGTGGAATGACCTGCCCAACTCAATCCGAGCAGCTGAATCCTTACCCATCTTCAAGAAACGGCTAAAAACACATCTCTTCCATCTTTATTTGACCCTCTAACTCTAGCACTCTCTATTATAATTTTATTTTATCTATCTGTCTTATTTAAAAATAAAAATAAAACACACACACACTTGACCCTCTATCAACTGCATATTTATTCTCTAACTGCTAGCTTTTCTTGTAAAACTAACACTAGCTTTCTTTTTTCTATTCTATCTACTTGTTTCTTATATAAAAAACAAAACAAAACAAAAAACACTAGGTTTCTTTTTTCTATATTCTATCTACTCGTTTTCTTTAAAAAACAACAACAACAACAAAACCTTGCTATGTGTCCTGCGTTAGGCTAACCAAGACTTGTCATAGCACTTGCATGTTGTTGCTCTTTTGTTGGTTTTGATTGCTTCTATTGTCCTCTTTTGTAAGTCGCTTTGGATAAAAGCGTCTGCTAAATGACTAAATGTAAATGCAAACATATAATGAGTTCTATAGTATTTTGTCACGTCCGGTGTAGACACGGTGTTACGATAAGGCAAGAAGTAGGACCCGTGTAAATATCGGATCAGCTTTCCAGCGCTGGAGAGAACTCAAGGAGCGGGAAGGCTTGTGATCAGACGCCGAGGTTGCTTTGTTTCTTCTTGATAGGTGAGTAACATTGGTGTTGCTTTGTTTCTTCTTGATAGGTGAGTAACATTGGTGTTGCTTTGTTTCACAGAGCTAATTGTTGCCTGGGATGTGTACGAATGTGTGGGGCGGAGCTATCAAAATAGGGGCGAGACCCTTTTGGGGTAGGGGGTGTTTGTTTTGGGGATTTCAAATATCAACATTGGCAACCAGAAATCACTTACCCCACCTTTAATTGACATATTGTGAGGTGGTGAGGGTTTTTCTCGCAGGACTCACTGACCTTGCTGTTGAGGTTGGCTCGGTTGGCGATGAGCAGCTCGAGACAGAGCGCCCCCTGGCGGGACGCAGCAGTGAAGTGCAGCGGGGAGAAGCCCTTCTCATTCACCTGATTGACATCAGCGCCTGCTTCGATCAGCTCATTCACAACCACGTCCTGCCCGTTAAAACATGCCAGGTGCAGAGCAGAGTTTCCATACGCGTTTGGCTCCTTAATCTGAAGACAGAGATACAGATCACATGGTCAACGGTGCTTTTTTATTCAGTTGACTGGGTTTTTAGTAATCATGATGTCAAGGCGGTCACAATCTAAGCCATGTAAATACAGTCAAATTAAACAGGTTTTAAATAGCAATAATAGAGTATAATGATATTTAATAAAGGCCGCTAGAAGAATCATGACACTGAAGACTGGAGTTATGATGCTGAAAATCACAGCAATAAATTACATTTTACAATATATTCACATAGAAAACACTTTTTAATTTGTAAAAATATTTCACAATATTGATCTTTTTACTCTTAATTTTTGATCAAATAAATGCCTTGGTGTAGATTAATTATTAAATGTAGATTAATTATTATGTCAAACAGTTCTTCAATGCCAATAATACATGTCTGATACATTTAATATAGTCCACTAGATTATATTATATTACATATTTAATATCTGTTGGATGACTAAAATATTAATGATAAACATATATCCTGTTACACCAGAAAATGTGATTTAAATTATTTTATAATGTAAAAAAATAGGGTATAACAATATGAGTTCTTTGATATTTTAATTTGAACTTTTGTAGATTTGGCTATACATTGCATATCAAATTATAGATATAATTTCAAAGGTATTAAGTGATTTTGTGGACAGGGGGTCAAGGTTTTTCTTGAACGACTCTTAAAAAGCGTTCATAAACACACTTACGCATGCTAAAGTCAATGAACTAACCAACTGAATAAGACGAGGGCATTAGCAGGTAATATACAGCATGTGTTCTCTATATAAAAACAATCACAGTTCACTTGGCGACCAAGGGGCGGAGCTGACTTACATCAATGCCCAGATTGAGCAGGTATTTGACGACGTTGATCATTCCACTGGAGGCAGCGGCGTGAAGAGGACTGTAGGATTTCTTATCCTTACAGCAAACCTCAGCGCCGTGAGACACCAGAAACTTCATCACCTCCAAATGACCTGTGACAGACAGAGACAGCGAAAGAGTTAAGGGATCCATCTGCTCTACACTGATCTGAGGCTGATGGAAATATGTTTTCTGTTGATCCTGATGTTAATGTTGACGTCTCACCCATGTATGCGGCCCAGTGAACGGCTCGCCTGTCCTTCTTATCAAAAGCGTTGACGTTTGCACCTCTGGAAACCAGCAACTGAACCATCTGCAGTGACAGAGAAACCACACATTACACCATGAATACTAAACTGGAGGTTTTATTTATAGTCTAGTGGACCTCAGCACACTTTCAACAGGACAGCAAGATGGCTTAAAATGATTAAAAATCGTTGTTATTTGACTTCGTTTGGAGAGCTGGTCCTTTTTTTTTTCTTGTGTGCTAGAAAAATACCTCAGCGATCAATAATACATCAGCTTTTGGGTCATGTATCTGCCAGCGGCATTCTAGACAGACCTCAATCTGTTGGATTTGTTGATATCCAATCAGAAAGAAGATATGAAAAACACAGCAAACCAGTCGAGCAAACAGAAGTGATTTGGCAAGCAAAGGTTGTGTTAACTAACCTTTTAGATCTACACCTAAAAATGCTTTAAGGATGTGTCAACTAGCTGTGGATCACATGACTTTTAAGATGGTCTCAGTTTGTTTGGAAAGTTCAGATATAAATGTGCACAAGTTTGGGGTTGGTAAGTTTTTAAAAGAAGTCCCTTTTGCTCACCAAAGCTGCATTTATTTGATCAAAAATACAGTAAAATAGTAATATTGTGAAATATTATTATAATTTAAAATAACTGTTTTCTATGTGAATCTGTGTTAAACTGAATTTTCAGCATCATTACTCCAGTCTTCAGTGTCACATGATCCTTCAAAAATCATTCTAATATGCTGATTTACTGCTGAAGAAACATTTCTGATTATTATCAATGTTGACAACAGTTGTGCTGCCCAATATTTTTGTGGAAACTGTGATACATTTTATTTAGCAGCATTCTTTGAACAGAAAGTTCAAAAGAACAGCATTTATTTGAAACTGAAATCTTTTGTAACATTATAAATGTCTTTACTGTCACTTTTTTACCAATTTAATGCATCCTTGATGAATAAAAGTATTAATTTTTTGGACACCAAACTTTGTAATTTGTAAGATTAGAAAAATTCAAAACAGAAGCAATTAACTAGTGGTTTTGGCCTGTATCACACTATGACTATATCACTGCATTAACATGAGCGAAATTCATATTATTGATATGCATTAAAGTATGTGAACAAACAGACTTTCTTGTTTAAAGGGGTCATATGATGCTTTTTTAAAGATCATTATTTTGTGTATTTGGTGTAACAGAATATGTTGACATGATTTAATGTTAAAAAACACATTATTTTTCAAATACTGTACATTATTGTAGGTCCTCTATGCCCCGCCTCTCTCAAACGCTTCGTTTTCTACAAAGTCCCTCCTTCCGACAAGCACAGTCTGCTCTGATTGGCCAACTGGTGCAGCGCATTGTGATTGGCCGAACACCACAAGCACGACTCGGAAATGTAACGCCTCTTTCCATAATTGCGAGCTTCATCTTTCAAAATAAATGTAAAGACAGTTAATAATGTCCTTAGTTTTACCATCAGTTAAAGCCCGAGAGGGGAACAGTCACGTGACAGACACAGTGATGAAGCTCATATGTGTTTCCACACAAGCCGTGATTAAGAAAGCTGATTCCACTGTGATGTGACCTTGTCTCTCTCTCTCTCACACACGCGTGCGCGCAAAACTCCGCATTTGAACAGTCAATAGCAAATACATGAACTCGTAACAAAACATACTTACATTCGCTGATTCAGAAGCGCCAGATTGTCATAGCTAAGTCAGAATTACCTCCTCTCCTAGGTTCACGAAATGGTCGTCCATAAAATGCGTTGTGATAACATCTGGGTTGTGCTGTTCTGTTGTAAGTAATCTTAATGATTCCTAAATGCATCTACTTTCGGAAGGCCAAATAAAATAATGCTTTCGCCTAGAAACACACAGCGTCTCCCTGACACGGCTGCATCAACACTACTGCGGTTACTGAAACGACGCCGCCTTTCTTTGCATGAACATTTGGGTGGCATTACGCAAATATTTCCACATCGTGACGTAGAGATATGGGGGCGTGTTTGAATGAGCTGTTTTAGGGGGGCGTGGCAGAGTCTTAACTTTGATAAAGAATATCTCTTTGGTTTTGAGACTTTAGTCTTTGCAACTTCAGGGATCTTATCCATGCACAATCAGCTTGTAACACTCCAAAGAGAAAGGAAAACTTGAAATCGCATCATATGACCCCTTTAATTCTTGGTGTTAATACATTGTTCATCTGCAATTCGTTTTACTTTTCGTTTCATTTCTGGTGTAAACAGGTCTCATGAACTCTGCTATGACACACAGGATATTGTGCAAACGTGTCACATCCAGCAGATATTGAGCATCCTCTGATCTGTAGACAGTGAAAAACTGAGCGTCTGACCTCCAGGTGTCCGGTGAAGGCCGCGTGGTGTAGAGCCGTACGTCCGGCGCGGTCCGACACGTTGACGTTACTTAGCAATGGGACTAACGCCTCGGCGCAGCGCACGGCTTTATGGGACGCGGCCACATGCAGCGGCGTCTGCCAGTTCTTATCCCGCGCGTTCACATCCGCCGAGTGTTTCAGCAGCACCTGCACAGCCTCCTGAACACACAATCACATTAATGAGCTTCAAAGCCATTTCATTTGTTTATATTTGTTGTTCCGACGCTGGAGGACGTGTCATACCTCACTACAGGAAGCTACGGCCCGATGAAGAGGAGTGAGCCATTTATTATCTTTGGCATTCACTCTCGCCCCTGAGAGAGAGTGAGAGAGAGAGAGAGAGAGAGAGAGGATGTGTGTGAATGAATTACACTTTTAATGTCACAGCTGAAGCAGGATACGTGGAGCTTCCCATAAGCCTGTTCAAAATAAACTCCCAAAATGCTCTGTGATCACATCTGCTGCTTAAAATACAGCAGCACCTGTTACTTTTACTCTGTCATTCGTGACAACAACTCCTGCTTTACACACGGCCAATTCAGGACGTCACTTGATGTGTGTGTTTTCTCAGTGTGTCATTGGTGTAGTGCTCAACAAATATGAGTTTTCAATGATCATTTGCAGTATAATTCACTTGTGTTACATATTTTATGTTTTACATATTTATGTCGGTGTTGTTGTTAGTGGTTGCTAAGGTGTTGCTAAGTGGTTTCTATTGCATTTAAATGATTGATGTATTTTGTTTAGATGAAAACACAATAAATATTTATACACTATCATTCAAAAGTTTGGTGTCAGTAAGATTTTTTTTTAAGATATTAATACTTTTATTCAGCAAGAATGCATTAAACTGATCAAAAGTGACAGTAAAGACATATATAATGTAACAAAAGATTTCTATTTCTTGAGCAGCAAATATTAGATGATTATATATTAGAAGCATATTAGAATGAATTCTGAAGGATCACGTGACACTAAGCACTGCAGTAATGATGCTGAAAATACAGATTTGATTATAGAAATAAATTACATTTTAACATTTACTGTACATAGAAAACAGTTATTTTAAATTGCAATAATATTTCACAATTTTTACTGTTTTTACTGTATTTTTGGTCAAATAAATGCAGCCTTGGTGAGCAGAAGAGACTTCTTTCAAAAACATTACAAAAATCTTACTGACCTCAAACATTTGAACTGTAGTGTAGATTTATCCATCAATCCAAATTCTATCATAATATTGGTCTATTAATAAATTTGGCTTTCAATCACTATACTAGAGTTTGGAATTCTCCCGGCTCATTCTGAGCGTTTAGGGTAGAAATGAGCCTTCGTACCTGATAGGATGAGCAGCTCTATGATCTCAGCGTCGCCCAGGTAAGCAGCAGCGTGGAGCGGCGTTCTCTTCTCACTGTCCTGAGGATTCACAAACACAACAGTTCATGAAAAATCATGTTTAAAAATCTACTTATTTTCACTATTTCAACAAATGCAATCACTTTCAATAGTTTAGGGTCGATAAGATGGTTTAATTTTTTTGAAAGAAGTCTCTTTTGCTCACCAAGGCATTTATTTGATCAGAAATGCAGTAAAAATTGTTAAATATTATTATAATTCAAAATAATCATTTTCTATGCAAAAATGTTAAAATGTAATATATTTCTGTGATGCACAGCTGAATTTTTAGCATCATTACTCCAGCCTTCAGTGTCACATGATTCTTCAGAAATCATGCTAATATGCTGCTCAAGAAACATTTCTCATTATTATCAATGCTGAAAACAGTTGTGCTGCCCAATATTTTCTGGAAACCTTTTTTTTCAGGTTTCTTTAATGAATAGAAAGTTCAAAAGAACAGGTTTTGTTTGAAATAGAAATCTTTTGTAACATTATAAATGTCTTTACTGTCACTTTTGATCAACAATGCATCCTTGCTAAATAAACAATGCATCCTTACTGAATAAAAGTATTAATTTCTTTTTAAAAAATCCATTGCTGATTGGTGCAAGAGAAACACATCAACCAATCAAATACTCTCGAACTACTGCATCCAATCTCATTTCTGCTCAAAACAGAGTGAGCTGGTGGTTTTATACTCGTCTGTTGTTTATGCAACATATGTTTATGTGATTCACCTGCATGAGTTTTACTCCATTTGTAAGCGTTTGATGTATGTGCGGTTTCAGCAGGGTGTGTGTTATATGATACACACTGGATTCTCGTGCATGGCACACAGTGATGCATTTGTATGCATGCGCGTGTATGTGTGTGTGTGAGATCAATGCGGCCGCAGATCTCTCAAGACGGCATGCAGAAACACGAGACACACACATTTCTCTATTTCAGGTCCCCAGGATCTTCTGCAATCACTTATACTGCAGCTTTAACTGTTCCTCCAGATGCTTGAGGAAAGCAACCAGGATGTTCGACACTTACATCAATAAAGGCAATTACTAAAGAGCGGCTATCATTCATTCTTCAGTGCCACCCTGCAGGCTTCTGTTTTCCATCTGGTCTGGAATGAGAATGGAAAACAGGAGGCCAAGCCACACCGAGTCACGTGACCCGACAGGCCATCGGTGATTGGCTGGCAGCGGAATGGGCGTCTCTCCAGGCATCGGCGATGAAAACAGACTCCTCAGTAAACAGTGAGCAGTAAAATAAACCCTCTTCAGTCCAAATACAGGCTCATGAGAGCCCATTAACCTCTCGGACGAAGATCCATTATGAAACTAGGAGAAATAATGTACAAGAACTGCCACTGCGAGCATTTCAGAAGGGTTTCCAAGATCATCCATCAATGAGAAATCGATAAACTGGTCTAAAACCCAGCCAGATGCAATAAAAAAAAAAAAGTGAAAAATGACCACTTTCAGAGAACTTCAAGGGACAGTCCATGTGTTTTTGCAAGTAATGGACATTCACCTGTACATTGACGTCTTCTTTCTTGAATATGAGAGAGCGAACTTCATCTGCGTCCCCGTTAAATATGGCTTTAATCAGAGAGGGCTGTGGAGAAATGAAAGAGAAATGGTTAAAAACAATACTTAAGAGCTTCTTTAACTCTAAAAGACAAACCAACACATCTGATATCAATCAAAACTCAAATTATGACAAGCTTGTCTCAAATAACAGCGTCTGTGTTAAATGTTGTGTGAAGATGAAAAGAAATTAAATGAATGAAACACTGTGTTTAATCCATGCAGAAAAGGAATTCTGAGAATCAGACGTCAAGCGGTTTATTATAAAGAGAAGAAAACAACAAACCGTTGATTCATCAGCACGCAAAAGAGAAAAATTCAGTGAAGTGCAGGATGAAATCAATGTATTTAACAGTGAATGAAATCAGTTCTAACAACATTCGTGAGAATACGGAGAGACAAGACTCGCAGGACCTGAACCCAGAGGTAAACGGTCCATCTGCGCTCAGTTGCTTTAAACAAAATAGAGACTGAATCAAAGCAGCAGCTTATACTGAGCACATGAAGATTTATAACCAGATCAAAGGAATATATTGAGAATGCATTAATAATTATGTTTACATCGTCACTGATAATAAGAATGATGAGTGATGAAGTTATGCATGAAAAGCATGTACAATTCTAGATTCTAAGTGTAAATGGTTATCTATCTATCTATCTATCTATCTATCTATCTATCTATCTGTCTGAGACACTGGGTAGGAGAGGAATATACTAGGCATGGATTAATATATTGAGATATGTAGATATGATTTTTATATATTTTTAATAAATAAATAATAAAAAAAACATTTGCCACATAATAAGAATCTAAAATTGCATGCTTCAAGTTAAATCATAATCAATACATCAAAATATAGAGTACAAAAGATGCATTTAAAAAATACACAGAAACCTGCCGTAAAAAAAAACGTAGGAAGTAAATAAATAAATCAATTAAATCAATTAAAGCACACTGTACATTATCTGTTTCGTATTAATTTAAATAAACACTGGTATCGGCTGATGATACTGATATACCAATCATAACTGCAGTATGTGAAAATATTATTTTGGCATGTGTTGACAGCACACAAGCAACTAAAACAGAACCTAAAACTATTAAAACATGATTGCTAATTGAAATTAATCTGAAATAAAAAATAAAACAAATATTATTTCAAACATTAAAAAAAAAAAAAAAAAAAAAAAAAAAAAAGTTGCCTTAGTAACTAACTGAAATAAGTTTAATTTGAAGAACTAAAATAAAAACAAATATTTAAAAACAAAAACTAATAAAAATGACAAAAACATAAAATGAATTAAGGGAAAATATAAAAATAAAACCTAATTCAAAATATGAATCAATCCTATAACAGTATATAAATAATACCTAACACTGCATCAAACCCAATAAGAACAAGCATTAATAGTTTTTCCAAATAAGGACAGGCAAAACTGAAGCCCCGCCCTATCCAGCCCCACCTGGCCACGCCCACCTGCCCCGCCCTCCACTCGCAGGTGTCATTACTGGAAATGACTGAAAGCACAACTGATGCAGCTCTCTCAGAAAAATAGGTACAAAATCTGTCACTGGAACAGTACCCTTTTAAAAGATACATTTTGGACCTTATTTACCACTAAAAGGTGCATTTCAGTATTTTAAAGGTAGAGGTTTGTACCTAGAGTGTACAAATTAGAACCTTAATGGCACATTTAAGTGCCTTTAGAAAGGGTGACAGCTTTTGTACCTTTTTTATGAAAGGCTAAACAATTACTGAATGTACTCATAAACTCTGACACACACACACACACACCTGCTGCAGCCTGTATGTGTGGATTCACCTCACAAACACATGATGCAGCAGCTGAAAACAGACGTGAGAATGAAAGACAGGAGGGAACGTCGTAAAAGAAAGAATGCAGCTTTCCTCTGTTTAAGGAAACATGGCCTGTTACAACAGTAAAATCTTTAGCCTGAAGCTCCTGAAAACTGACTGAAACCAGTCAGAACCACTTAGACTGATCTTCAAAGAATGCTTTTAACTATTAAAGGACAAAACCAGCTGGCTAAATCCACAGAACTGAAACCTGCCCGTCCGGTTCATCCACTAAACTGATGATTATCCTGCTCATTTGACTACAGTCTCCATTCACACGCCTGCTGTTGTCACTGATCAAGAACACCAACACTTCTAGCTATACGTGATGCATTTTGGTTTGAAATGTGTCAGAACAAATCACAATGCAACACAAAAACACGCAACACTGCTAGTGAGCATTAGCACAAAAATGTCTTCCTCTTTTTCTTTTGTAGGTCAAATTCAGTCAAGACAGAACAACAATATATGTGAATGTTTTAACTCCCTGAACAATAGCTCAGATATATGAAGGTAACTCTACGACAGGCTAAAATGTAGCAAAACATGCATGCATACATATGCGCATATATAAACAAATAAATACATTTTTTTTTAAAAGTTTAGCTTTGACAAAATTAAATCTAAAATAAATTATTAGCAAAAAAAAAATTACAAAGGGTTTTTAAAGTTTATCTTAAATTAATAAATTCATTTTTGTAATTTATCTTTGAAAAAACTAAAATAAAAACTAAAAAAAATCTAAAATAGATACTAAATTCAACAAAACAATTTACAAAAGTTTAAGAAAATCTCAATGAAAAATCTAAAAAGTTATGAATGAATGAATGAATGGACGGACAAAAAAAAAAACATTAAAAAAAAAGACAAAAATCAACAAATAAGATTTACAAAAGTTTTTTAACCAATTATCTTTGATTAAAAAAAAAAAATTAGAAAACAACAAAAGGTTTTAAAATGTTATCTAAATACTAAATGTGGCCTCACTTCATTAAAAATCTTTTCCTATGAATCAAACAAATAGCAAAGAGTGCATGAGGTTTGTTTATGTCTGCATCTGTACTTGTGTAAAGTGTGTTTCTGGCCTAAGAGTTTGTTCACACATTATATTTTGCAATTGTTGATGGTCATCTTCGGCCTTTCCGATGCCATGTCAAGTTAAAAATTTAAATTTTTATAAAAGCCAGTGTATTTTAAATGAAATAACGTGTGCTGCGCGTGAAGCGTGTTCTATTGCTGACAGCTGCGTTTTTCGTCCAGGTCAAAGGTCCACAATTCGCTCCTAGTCACATGATCCGGGGTTTCCAAAGGGAATTTTTGGACCTCACCTGGAAACCCCAATCAGATGTGACAGAGACGGATGAACGTGTCTGTATCTGTCTGCTGATAATAACGGGGACGGACCACGACGCAGATACTGAAGCAAACGTTTGACTTTCTTCTGAAGTTCACCGCTGCTTTACACACTCAACAATCACACCATTACAATCCACCTGCAGTCAAACCAGCACCTCACCTTCTCGTCCTGAGAGGAATTCTGGGAAATGTGGTCCGGGGCGGCTTTGGAATGCAGAGGGGAGGGTTCGTCATCTTCCACCTCCTCCAGGACCACGATACACACGCGACTCATGCGCTCTGACCGCATGCCTGCTTCTCCAACACACACACACACACACCAGAGCCGCTTTCACAAAAAACACCTCGCGTTATTCCGTACAGCAGATCCGTCCACGACGTTCAGCTCCGATGCCATTAGTGTCCGAGCGTTAAATCCCTCCAAATGCACGCAATCCCAGAACAGGGAATTCCTCAGAGCGGGAACATCAGCAGTGCTGCAGTGGGAAGATGCAGTGTCCTCATACACACACACGCACTCACACACACATGCACACACTCTCTCTCTCTCTCTCTGTGTGATCTGAGAGGACAATGGTGTGTGAGCTCCAGCCTGCTGAAACCTGCACTTTACAGACACACACACGGATCCAACCCCCACCGCAATAACACACCAACCCTACTGCAGAGAGAGAGAGAGAGAGAGACACACAGAGAGCGAGCGAGCGAGGGGTGTTTTGTAATGAGACAGTGAGCTTCCGACAGCATGAGCCTTTAACACCAGTGAAATATGAGCACAGAGACAGAGCTGATGGAACAAACACAGTCAGGGACAGATCAAATTATTCTTTGTCAGGACAACGAACAAGGTCACTGTGTGTGTGTGTGTGTGTGTGTTTTTGTTTTTTTTTTGCTTTGGGAGCAAAATTGTTCCTAGAAGTGAGTTCAACCTGAGAAAAGTGCTTTGGGGAAGTCCTCAAATGTAAATTATGATTTTTATTTATTTATTTTTTTACTTACTGTAAATATGCAGAAGATGAAGGCTAACTGTTAGTCTGTTATTTATTTGGGTGAATGTCATTTCATCTCAAAATCAAAAATATTCAGGTAAAATATATAATATAATATCAATTATATATATATATATATATATATATATATATATACACACACACACACATACATACATAAATAATATTGTATATAATTAAATAATATTGTATATGATTTTCACTTTCATTTCATTCAAAATCTTGTTATTATAGCTGGGAAAAAGTTAATATATAATATACATTTCATTTTAAAGTAATTACATCATAGTGGCATTTGTTGTACTGAATTTAATTAATGCTGACTTTGATTGTCATTAAATAAACATTATACTATCATTAAATCACTGTATTTTTATACATTCAAGTAAAATGTGCAAATATATTATAATAAGAATGAGTGGAAAATGTGCTTAGCTGTCATACATACATATGTATATATATATATATATATATATATATAATAATCCAAAAAATAGTAACAGTCCTAAAGAGGCAACACATTCTTTATAATATAAATGTTTAATTAATTATACATCATGGTTGTATTTGTTGTACTTAATTTAATTCATGGTGATTCATATAAAAAATAAAATTAATGATCATTAATCACTGCATTACATTACAATATTTTTTAAAGTAAATTCAAAAATAAAACATGAAAAGGAATGAGACTGGAAAATGTGCTTAATTGTCCAAACTGTCCAAAAAAAAAAAATAGGCTTAACTTTCTTCATACATTTTTTGGTTTGTTTTTTATTTAATAATTACATCTGTATTTTGTTTTATTTAATTTCATTTTTTGAGGGGGGTTTGAAATGTTTCACTGGCATTCACACTGAAGTCTCTGATACACCCTGATTTAGAAACACCGATAAACGTGAGTGAGTGTGAGTGTGTTTGTCTCCAGTCTCTATTAGATAACGTCTGATCTGTGACTCATTCTCATTGGCTCATCTTCATCATCTCCTCCTCCTCCTCCTCCTCTCGCTCCAACTCACCACAACAGACTGCTGACGGCCCGACACACACACGCACACACACGCACACACACACACACACACACACACACACACACACACACACACACGGATCAGCACTTCAACAGCAGCACATCACAGAATTATTAATCAGATGTGATTTCTGATGACTGAGAACCACACTGTCAACAAAAATCACAAAGAAGCCATTATTTATAGCTCAGAAAAATATTGGACTACATCTCAGAAATAAATCCTGCTGGACTGAACGCTAGCAAACGCATAGCAACACCATGGCAGTGACTTTTCATCGACAGTTTTCTTCAGACAAAGTAGAAACAAATGATTTGAACTAATGAGATTTATCCGATAGTTTTGAACCACAATTATCCAGAATATCTGACTGGCACTTCTGAGCATGTTACGACAAGATTGATGTTCCTGGCAACAATATGACTTTCTCAAAGTTTCAAATGATATTTGACAGTAGCAGCATAAAAGCAGCTTCAGTATCAAAGTGAACCTCTGGGTCTGTTACTGATTGGAAAACATGACCTGTTTCACTGTATTGAAGCTGTACTGTAATGCAGCCTTTGTGAGCCGACAACGTCTTATAAAAAACTTTTGAACAGTACATATGTACATATACCACTTAATGTTTTAATTTAAATGGCTGCATTTATTCACTATATAGTATTTACCCAGAAAATAACTATTTTAACACATGAACTATATATGTGCTCTGTCAATAATGTCACAGTATGAGTGTGTCTCTGAAGGTTTAGTGTTTTGTATCAAACAGTATCAGCAGTGGAGGAGGTTTGTGTGTCTGTAAACACCCTGCAGCACTGAACGCTCCTCTAAGCCCCGCCCCCTGCACCGCTGCAGCCAATAACACGCTCATCTATTCAATAACGCGACCAATGAAAACATGCCGTCACAAACTGCCTGCCAGATACAGCAGAAGCACAGAAACATCATTACAGACGCTTTGTCTGATGCAGACAGCTAATGATATGATCAATCTGGTGTGAAAAAATAACATTCGTATATAAGGTCCAGTGCAGAATTTAACCTGATTCAAGCAAAATCAAGCAGTATATCAATTTAATGCACAGTAGACATTTCATTCTTTTGTAATCTGCCATAAACAGAGTTTACTGACTGAAATTGAGAAAATAATCTCTAATGTTTTCCAGTATCAGACAATATGATGTACAGTGAACCTTCACTGACCTCCTTAAAAACAACTAAACAACTATATAGCCCTATCAAATATGACAAAAGATATAACTTAAATAGCAAAAATATATATTAAATATGACAGAAATATATTAAATAACCAAAATATCAAATGACAACATTAAATAGAACCAAAACATATAAAATATGACTAAAACATTAAATATAACCAAATATGTATCAAATATGCAAAAGATCTTATATATATACATACATACATACATACACACACACTCCAACAATATATGAAATATAACCAAAACATATCAAAACATGACCATATAAATGAAATATGTTTTTATTGTCATAATTAATGTCTTTTGGTTATATTAGCTAAATATAACCAAAAAAATGTATCAATTGTATCAAATGATATAAATAGGCCTATATATATAAACTGCCTAAAAAAGACAAATATATCACTTAGACTTAATGCTAGAAATTGTTACATATTTCTGCATGAAAAACAATATTTAACAACAAACAAGTCATGAAAATTTTGCTTTGCATCAGAAAGGAGTTTGCAGTGGATTGTTTGTAACCTGTATTATATTAACCAGTATTAAATTAGCATTACTAATAACTACTAAGAAGACTTGAAAAGTGAATCCACAGGCAGGATCTTGTGTAAAACTCTCATGAATGAGTCTGAAGGGATTTGATGAAGTCAGACTCCCTCTAGAGGATGAGACAAACACAACCTCACGAGAGGAGGCTTCATCTCTGCTGTAAATTCATGAACAGCAGTCTTCATTGTCTGCTGGGAACAAACACTGCTGAGATTGTTTTAGCTGTGCTGGTTTATGCTGGTCTAGCTGATCTGGTTTGATGGTTTTGTAGTGGTTTTGGGCACTGCGAACCAACCAGAGCAATCTAATCCAGTTAAATTCAAGCCCGTGTCATTCTTTCAGTAGTTCTCCAGCTGCTATTTCAGTCCTCATTCTTTCTTTGTCCGCTTTTCAACCAGCATTGAAACAAAGACTGCGGCTGCTGTATCTGAAAGCCCCTTCCTGTCTCCACAGACCACACACGTCTAGCATCAGCCTTGTGTTATTCATATACAGCTCCAGAATCTCACAAATCAATCAAATGTCATTCAGTTTTGAATAAAAGATAAAGACTTCTCATGGTTTCACATTAATGCTTTTGATTGCTCTCTATCTTCTCCAAAACTAGCAGCCCCAAACAAAGAAAGTGGAAAAGAGATTTCTAAATGCAGGTTTAGTTGCATCACATGAGGGAAGATGCTCCATTTAATATGCTGTTAAACTTCCTATCTGTCAATCATAAATCAACAAAGCAGAGCTTATTTAATAACAATAACACCACAGAATCTGTCAATCACAGCTAAAGTAGCTGATCGACTCTTTTCTTCTAAAATGCATGAAAAGAGCCATTTAAATTAAACACAATGGCAACCAGTCACAAAATATAAATGCTTTTTTTTTCGTATAGAGTACATTCATAAAAAAATAAAGCTAAAATGTTGATATGTATGTGTATGTGTACCTATATCTATCTATCTATATTTATAAACACACACATTTACATAGGCCTACACATACTTGTAAGTGTCCTTATGAAGCACATAAATGCTCAGTAAACTGCAAAATGAACTCTTAAAATAAGCAGAATTAATGCAACAAAATTATATTCAAAGAACGTTTTGCTAGAATTCCCATTAAGTTATGAAAACTTTATTTCTGAATGTTTTTTGAACGTTCAAAACATCCAGTTTATGAACTGTTTTTAAAAGTTTTTTGGTTAGGGGAACTTTGTAGGAATTTTATCATTTTGCAAACATTATGGGAACATTAATGCTCCGAAACAGGTTGTAACATGAATATACAAAACAAAACGAAAACGCTATAAACGTCCAACTAAAATAAAACGTTCCATGAAAACGTGCTAAAGTTTTGAGGACGTTGTTATAAGACCAGATAGCCTAACTCTGAATAAATTGGTTCTACTAACATGCCTACTGGAAGAACGTTTGTTCATAACTTTGAGAGAGAACCTTGGCAGAACGTGCACTAATACATTTATGCACTGATGCATGAAAGTAACGCATGTGAGATCAGAGCACAGGTGATGTGTGTGTATCAGATGTGTGTCAGGTGATATGTGTGTCAGATGAGGTGTGTGTGTGTTCAGGTGATGTGTGTGTCAGGTGAGCGCAGGTAACTGATCACAGACCTGCTCTCTGATCCGCAGCACCATCTTCTTCTTTCTCCTCCGGCGCGAGAACTCATGCGGAAATCAAACCGGACTGTGGCTTTAAAAGCCTGAAAGAGCCCGACAGAGCTCAGGCAGCCGGGGGTTAAAGCTTTGCCTTCAGTGTGTGCTGGGCTCGAGTTTCCTCTGCTCTTCCTGAAATAGACAACACAAGCGGCACAAAGCTACGCGAGCTTGTAGTTCTAGCGTCGCCACTCTGCAGCACAGCGACTCAAATATGCCGAAATAAATAAATAGCCTACTTCAATATGATTTAATCCATGTAAATTCAGTTGTTTAAATTGTATTTTATTTTACTATTATCGTGAAACAATATAAGTGATCTTCGATGTCCATATAAGAATGCAAAAAAAGAAATGTACTATTTCTTATTTTTTAACAGAACTTTTTTTTATATTTACAACATTTGTGACCCTGGAAAACAAAACCAGTCATAAAGGTCTTTTTTTTCCCTCTTTTTTTTTTTTTTTTTTTTTTTTTTTTGATATGTATACATCATCTGAAATAAATAAGCTTTCCATTGATGTATGGTTTATTAGGATATGACAATATTTGGCCGAGATACAACTATTTGAAAATCTGGAATCTGACGGAGCAAAAATAAATAAGTAAATAAATAAATAAATAGAGAAAATTGCCTTTAAAATTGCCCAAATGAAGGTCTTAGCAATGCATGTTACTAATGAAAAAATAACTTCTGATATGTTTACGGTAAGAAATTTACAAAATATCTTCATGGAACATGATCTTTACTTAATATCCTAATGAAATTTGGCATAAAGAAAAATCGATAATTTTGACCCATACAATGTATTGTTGACTATTGCTACAAATATACCCGTGCCATTTATGACTGCTTTTGTGCTCCGGTGTCAGTGCTCCAGTGTTAGGCTACAAGAATAAATAACAAGTGGGTTACCTGCTTGATCAGCTATCTAGATAAGGACGAAGTCATGGTAATAAACTATTTAAGGATTATTCACGTTCAACTCAAACGGGACATTAATCTGAATGTTATTTTGTGACAGCTTGTCAAAGATTCTAGCACTGCCGCTCATTATCGTGGAAGTCAAAACCATGTGACTCACTCCGGAAGTAAATCCAGCATGGACAATCTGAAAATAGCCCTGATTTCCACAACAATGTGGTTTGTTGGGTGAAGTCATCTATGTTCACTGGTAAGCCTTATTTTTCTCACCACTTAATAAAAAATTCTCACCGCTTTATCCAGAAAACTACAACTTACTTAACTTACATTGACACCAGCTGAATGTAATGCTCATTTACCTTAAATGAGTTATTTTAACAAAATAAATTTTTTTTTTTAGATTGTAATCGAATAATCTATCTATATTTAAATTTTATGTAATAAAATAAAAATTAAATACATAAAACACTTAATTGGTGATCATCCATGCAGTCTTGAAAAAGTTTAGATAAAGTTACTAATAACATACACTCAAATAGGCAGGCATGCGTGGGGAAATTCCTCGGCATGTGAGTAATTCAGCAGTCAGCAGTGCTTTAGGCTGCAGTAATTATAGACAGATGGTCGTTTCTCCTCGAGGGCATCTGTGCTTGTTATAAGAAAAGGAAACTGCTTGTAAAAATAGCAGGAGTGTCACTGAATCACTCTGACCTTTAGATGTGAGGAAGAGCCTGAGCTTCTCACAACCTGACATTTGTCTCAAAAGTTCCTTCCCATAATAATGCAACCAGCTGCATCTAGCGATAATCACGTTCATTAAAGTGTGGTCTGGCGCCACCTTGAGGTCAGCCCTATGCACGCGGCAAGCAGCGGAGCAGAAGGGAGAGGAGAGCGGCACGCCAGCAGGTAATTCATTATGTCTAATATAATGACAGTTTATAACACGTTACCTCCTGTAAAGTATATTTCCCATTATAGTCAACTGTCTTAATAATGAAATGCCTTTAACTGAAAATTGACTGTTTAATCTTGTCATTTTACAATATTGACACACTATCTTCCTATTTTGATATTGGAAAGTTGCTATGACACAATCTGTATTGTTAAAAGCGCTATATAAATAACGGTGACTTGACTTGACTTAACTGATACTAGTAATCTCTAACATACATGATATTTATAATATTTTATTAAGACCATATTAATAGTATACATAATTAAATGCTCTAAATATAAAATACACTATACTGCCAAAAGTATTGGAACACCCCCTTCTAATGAACAGGTTTGACTAGTTTAGTAATTTTCATGAATACAAATCTTAATGTTTAAGTATATAATGATATTCTAGGGAATTGTGCGCTTCTAATTTTATAGCAACAGTTTGGACAGGACCCTTTTCTATTCTAACATTCTATTCTTTTTTCTATTCAGTGTCATTAGTGTGGAAGGAGATTTTACATGCATGTGCATGCTTGTAAAGATAAGGTGCATATTAGGATAAGGTTATGCTGATTTTTAATTTTTT